>JBBDGP010005794.1:0-46807 GCA_037952835.1 Lithobates septentrionalis | reverse complement strand
CCCAGATCTGACACAGGGTCCCCGAGATCTGACAATTATTCCAGGGCCCCCCAGATCTGACACAGGGTCCCCGAGATCTGACAATTATTCCAAGGTCCTCCAGATCTGACAATTATTCCAGGGTCCCCCAGATCTGACAATTATTCCAGGGCCCCCCAGATCTGACAATTATTCCAGGGCCCCCCAGATCTGACAATTATTCCAGGGCCCCCCAGATCTGACACAGGGTCCCCGAGATCTGACAATTATTCCAGGGCCCCCCCAGATCTGACACAGGGTCCTCCAGATCTGACAATTATTCCAGGGTCCTCCAGATCTGACAATTATTCCAGGGCCCCCCAGATCTGACAATTATTCCAGGGTCCCCCAGATCTGACACAGGGTCCCCCAGATCTGACAATTATTCCAGGGTCCCCCAGATCTGACAATTATTCCAGGGTCCCCCAGACCTGACAATTATTCCAGGGTCCCCGAGATCTGACAATTATTCCAGGGCCCCCCAGATTTGACACAGGGTCCCCCAGATCTGACAATTATTCCAGGGCCCCCCAGATCTGACAATTATTCCAGGGTCCCCCAGATCTGACAATTATTCCAGGGGCCCCCAGATCTGACACAGGGTCCCCCAGATCTGACAATTATTCCAGGGGCCCCCAGATCTGACAATTATTCCAGGGTCCCCCATATCTGACAATTATTCCAGGGTCCCCCAGATCTGACAATTATTCCAGGGTCCCCCAGATCTGACAATTATTCCAGGGTCCTCCAGATCTGACAATTATTCCAGGGCCCCCCAGATCTGACACAGGGTCCCCCAGATCTGACAATTATTCCAGGGCCCCCAGATCTGACAATTATTCCAGGGCCCCCCAGATCTGACACAGGGTCCCCCAGATCTGACAATTATTCCAGGGCCCCCAGATCTGACAATTATTCCAGGGCCCCCCAGATCTGACACAGGGTCCCCCAGATCTGACAATTATTCCAGGGTCCCCCAGATCTGACAATTATTCCAGGGTCCCCCAGATCTGACAATTATTCCAGGGTCCCCCAGATCTGACACAGGGTCCCCCAGATCTGACAATTATTCCAGGGCCCCCCAGATCTGACAATTATTCCAGGGCCCCCCAGATCTGACAATTATTCCAGGGTCCCCCAGATCTGACACAGGGTCCCCGAGATCTGACAATTATTCCAGGGCCCCCCAGATCTGACACAGGGTCCCCGAGATCTGACAATTATTCCAGGGTCCTCCAGATCTGACAATTATTCCAGGGTCCCCCAGATCTGACAATTATTCCAGGGCCCCCCAGATCTGACAATTATTCCAGGGTCCTCCAGATCTGACAATTATTCCAGGGTCCCCCAGATCTGACAATTATTCCAGGGTCCCCCAGATCTGACACAGGGCCCCCCAGATCTGACAATTATTCCAGGGTCCCCCAGATCTGACAATTATTCCAGGGTCCCCCAGATCTGACACAGGGTCCCCCAGATCTGACAATTATTCCAGGGTCCCCCAGATCTGACAATTATTCCAGGGTCCCCCAGACCTGACAATTATTCCAGGGTCCCCGAGATCTGACAATTATTCCAGGGCCCCCCAGATCTGACACAGGGTCCCCCAGATCTGACAATTATTCCAGGGCCCCCCAGATCTGACAATTATTCCAGGGTCCCCCAGATCTGACAATTATTCCAGGGGCCCCCAGATCTGACACAGGGTCCCCCAGATCTGACAATTATTCCAGGGGCCCCCAGATCTGACAATTATTCCAGGGTCCCCCATATCTGACAATTATTCCAGGGTCCCCCAGATCTGACAATTATTCCAGGGTCCCCCAGATCTGACAATTATTCCAGGGTCCTCCAGATCTGACAATTATTCCAGGGCCCCCCAGATCTGACACAGGGTCCCCCAGATCTGACAATTATTCCAGGGCCCCCAGATCTGACAATTATTCCAGGGCCCCCCAGATCTGACACAGGGTCCCCCAGATCTGACAATTATTCCAGGGCCCCCAGATCTGACAATTATTCCAGGGCCCCCCAGATCTGACACAGGGTCCCCCAGATCTGACAATTATTCCAGGGCCCCCCAGATCTGACAATTATTCCAGGGTCCCCCAGATCTGACACAGGGTCCCCCAGATCTGACAATTATTCCAGGGCCCCCCAGATCTGACAATTATTCCAGGGTCCCCCAGATCTGACAATTATTCCAGGGTCCCCCAGATCTGACAATTATTCCAGGGTCCTTCAGATCTGACAATTATTCCAGGGTCCCCCAGATCTGACACAGGGTCCCTGAGATCTGACAATTATTCCAGGGCCCCCCAGATCTGACAATTATTCCAGGGTCCTTCAGATCTGACAATTATTCCAGGGTCCCCCAGATCTGACAATTATTCCAGGGCCCCCCAGATCTGACAATTATTCCAGGGCCCCCCAGATCTGACAATTATTCCAGGGTCCCCCAGATCTGACAATTATTCCAGGGTCCCCCAGATCTGACAATTATTCCAGGGTCCCCCAGATCTGACAATTATTCCAGGGTCCCTGAGATCTGACAATTATTCCAGGGCCCCCCAGATCTGACAAAGGGTCCCCCAGATCTGACAATTATTCCAGGGCCCCCCAGATCTGACAATTATTCCAGGGTCCCCCAGATCTGACAATTATTCCAGGGGCCCCCAGATCTGACACAGGGTCCCCCAGATCTGACAATTATTCCAGGGTCCCCCAGATCTGACAATTATTCCAGGGATCCCCAGATCTGACAATTATTCCAGGGGCCCCCAGATCTGACAATTATTCCAGGGTCCCCCAGATCTGACAATTATTCCACGGTCCTCCAGATCTGACAATTATTCCAGGGCCCCCCAGATCTGACACAGGGTCCCCCAGATCTGACAATTATTCCAGGGCCCCCAGATCTGACAATTATTATAGGGCCCCCCAGATCTGACACAGGGTCCCCCAGATCTGACAATTATTCCAGGGCCCCCCAGATCTGACAATTATTCCAGGGTCCCCCAGATCTGACAATTATTCCAGGGTCCCCCAGATCTGACAATTATTCCAGGGTCCCCCAGATCTGACAATTATTCCAGGGTCCCCCAGATCTGACAATTATTCCAGGGTCCTCCAGATCTGACACAGGGTCCCCCAGATCTGACAATTATTCCAGGGCCCCCAGATCTGACACAGGGTCCCCCAGATTTGACAATTATTCCAGGGTCCTCCAGATCTGACAATTATTCCAAGGTCCCCCAGATCTGACAATTATTCCAGGGTCCCCCAGATCTGACAATTATTCCAGGGTCCCCCAGATCTGACAATTATTCCAGGGTCCCCCAGATCTCACAATTATTCCAGGGTCCCTGAGATCTGACAATTATTCCAGGGTCCCCCAGATCTGACAATTATTCCAGGGTCCCCGAGATCTGACAATTATTCCAGGGTCCCCCAGATCTGACAATTATTCCAGGGTCCCCGAGATCTGACAATTATTCCAGGGTCCTCCAGATCTGACAATTATTCCAGGGTCCCCGAGATCTGACAATTATTCCAGGGTCCCCCAGATCTGACAATTATTCCAGGGTCCCCGAGATCTGACAATTATTCCAGGGTCCCCCAGATCTGACAATTATTCCAGGGTCCCCCAGATCTGACAATTATTCCAGGGTCCCCCAGATCTGACAATTATTCCAGGGTCCTCCAGATCTGACAATTATTCCAGGGTCCTCCAGATCTGACAATTATTCCAGGGGTTCCCTGATATCTGACAATGATTTCAGGGTCCCCGAGATCTGACAATGATTTCAGGGTCCCCCAGATCTGACACAGGGTCCCCCAGATCTGACAATTATTCCAGGGCCCCCCAGATCTGACAATTATTCCAGGGTCCTCCAGATCTGACAATTATTCCAGGGTCCTCCAGATCTGACAATTATTCCAGGGGTTCCCTGATATCTGACAATGATTTCAGGGTCCCCGAGATCTGACAATGATTTCAGGGTCCCCCAGATCTGACACAGGGTCCCCCAGATCTGACAATTATTCCAGGGGCCCCCAGATCTGACAACTATTCCAGGGTCCCCCAGATCTGACAATTATTCCAGGGTCCTCCAGATCTGACAATTATTCCAGGGCCCCCCAGATCTGACACAGAGTCCCCCAGATCTGACAATTATTCCAGGGCCCCCAGATCTGACAATTATTCCAGGGCCCCCCAGATCTGACAATTATTCCAGGGTCCCCCAGATCTGACAATTATTCCAGGGTCCCCCAGATCTGACAATTATTCCAGGGTCCCCCAGATCTGACAATTATTCCAGGGTCCCCCAGATCTGACAATTATTCCAGGGTCCTCCAGATCTGACAATTATTCCAGGGGTTCCCTGATATCTGACAATGATTTCAGGGTCCCCGAGATCTGACAATGATTTCAGGGTCCCCCAGATCTGACACAGGGTCCCCCAGATCTGACAATTATTCCAGGGGCCCCCAGATCTGACAACTATTCCAGGGTCCCCCAGATCTGACAATTATTCCAGGGTCCTCCAGATCTGACAATTATTCCAGGGCCCCCCAGATCTGACACAGGGTCCCCCAGATCTGACAATTATTCCAGGGCCCCCAGATCTGACAATTATTCCAGGGCCCCCCAGATCTGACAATTATTCCAGGGTCCCCCAGATCTGACAATTATTCCAGGGTCCCCCAGATCTGACAATTATTCCAGGGTCCCCCAGATCTGACAATTATTCCAGGGTCCCCCAGATCTGACAATTATTCCAGGGTCCTCCAGATCTGACACAGGGTCCCCCAGATCTGACAATTATTCCAGGGCCCCCAGATCTGACACAGGGTCCCCCAGATTTGACAATTATTCCAGGGTCCTCCAGATCTGACAATTATTCCAAGGTCCCCCAGATCTGACAATTATTCCAGGGTCCCCCAGATCTGACAATTATTCCAGGGTCCCCCAGATCTGACAATTATTCCAGGGTCCCCCAGATCTGACAATTATTCCAGGGTCCTCCAGATCTGACAATTATTCCAGGGCCCCCCAGATCTGACAATTATTCCAGGGTCCTCCAGATCTGACAATTATTCCAGGGGTTCCCTGATATCTGACAATTATTCCAGGGTCCCCCAGATCTGACAATTATTCCAGGGTCCTCCAGATCTGACAATTATTCCAGGGCCCCCCAGATCTGACACAGAGTCCCCCAGATCTGACAATTATTCCAGGGCCCCCAGATCTGACAATTATTCCAGGGCCCCCCAGATCTGACAATTATTCCAGGGTCCCCCAGATCTGACAATTATTCCAGGGTCCCCCAGATCTGACAATTATTCCAGGGTCCCCCAGATCTGACAATTATTCAAGGGTCCCCCAGATCTGACAATTATTCCAGGGTCCTCCAGATCTGACAATTATTCCAGGGGTTCCCTGATATCTGACAATGATTTCAGGGTCCCCGAGATCTGACAATGATTTCAGGGTCCCCCAGATCTGACACAGGGTCCCCCAGATCTGACAATTATTCCAGGGGCCCCCAGATCTGACAACTATTCCAGGGTCCCCCAGATCTGACAATTATTCCAGGGTCCTCCAGATCTGACAATTATTCCAGGGCCCCCCAGATCTGACACAGGGTCCCCCAGATCTGACAATTATTCCAGGGCCCCCAGATCTGACAATTATTCCAGGCCCCCCCAGATCTGACAATTATTCCAGGGTCCCCCAGATCTGACAATTATTCCAGGGTCCCCCAGATTTGACAATTATTCCAGGGTCCCCCAGATCTGACAATTATTCCAGGGTCCCCCAGATCTGACAATTATTCCAGGGTCCTCCAGATCTGACACAGGGTCCCCCAGATCTGACAATTATTCCAGGGCCCCCAGATCTGACACAGGGTCCCCCAGATTTGACAATTATTCCAGGGTCCTCCAGATCTGACAATTATTCCAAGGTCCCCCAGATCTGACAATTATTCCAGGGTCCCCCAGATCTGACAATTATTCCAGGGTCCCCCAGATCTGACAATTATTCCAGGGTCCCCCAGATCTGACAATTATTCCAGGGTCCTCCAGATCTGACAATTATTCCAGGGCCCCCCAGATCTGACAATTATTCCAGGGTCCTCCAGATCTGACAATTATTCCAGGGGTTCCCTGATATCTGACAATGATTTCAGGGTCCCCGAGATCTGACAATGATTTCAGGGTCCCCCAGATCTGACACAGGGTCCCCCAGATCTGACAATTATTCCAGGGTCCTCCAGATCTGACAATTATTTCAGGGGTTCCTGGAGATCTGACAATGATTTCAGGGGTTCCTGATATCTGACAATGATTTTAGGGGTACAAAGTCTGAGAAGACCGCGGTATGTAAATGACTTCGCTGGCTGTCAGCTTCCCATCAGGAGATGAATGTGAGAATTTCATGGTTTCCTTCATTGTCCTGATTGGTTATTAACCCGCCAGAAACACTGACACAACATAATAGGCCCATCCGGCTAATAGAGACGTGCCGCCCTTACAATGGGCGCCCTCCCCTCTCACCTTCCGTTATTATTACTGGCGCGGCCCCCACCCTCGTTTAGCTTATTATGGAGCAATATGTTAATGTGCGTTGGGAGGGGCGGGAATATTGACAGCTGATATAATGCGCCACAAACATCGTGTTTTGTTATTAGGCAAATGCGGCAATGTACAGTCTGAACAATCTGCTATTATCGCCTAATACGATCGTTCTCCTCTCTATAATCACTCAGTCCAATCACTGGCATCCATTCCTCTACCCCCATTATTATCCGGAAACATCCCCTCACCCAGGACTCCAGGTGATCATCCTGAGGAGAGGGCTCTGCCGGGCCTTTTGTATAGGTGGACCGGGTGTGCCCTACCCCCGCCAGGAGTCCTGAGCCCAGGGGGAGGGGCCCTTTCTCTTCGGGAAGGGTACTTATCACACATCCTAGAGCACTATTTTGGTTCATTTTTGGCGATTTGTTTTTGTGCAATTCAGGGAAAAAAATCCCCTCTAAGTAACTCCAACTCCCATCATGTCCCAGGAGCAAGCCATTCATGGTATGTCAATGATGTGCACCGCGGGGGCGGGTCATAATCACAGGAGCTGGAGGGCCATTCATCTACAGTAATATGGAGGGTCAACACACCTCCCAACATTGAGATGTGATTGAGGGACACCTACTAGTAAATATATGCAGGCATAGGACACGCCTCCTGCCACACCCCCTTAAAGGAGAATTACCCCACAAAAAAAGTTAATTAAATCCACAAAGGGCCTTTTTTGTACCACTACTATTTATTATACAGGATTTATATGGCGCCAACAGTTTACGCTGCGCTTTACAACTTGAGGGCAGACAGTACAAATACAATACACTTTACTACAGGACGAATCAGAGGGCCCTTTATATCGGCTTTTGACATTTACAAATGTAGCATAAATAGAAGGAAGGAGAGTAAGGAATAATAGAGAAAGAATGGGGGGAGGTGGACAAGAAAAAAGGGAAGGAAAAGAGAGAGTAATGTAGGAAGGGCCTTTGAAAAGAAGGAAGGAAGGAAGGAAGGAAGGAAGGAAGGAAGGAAGGAAGGAAGGAAGGAAGGAAGGAAGGAAGGAAGGAAGGAAGGAAGAAAGGAAGGGAAGGAAGGAAGGGAAGGAAAGGGGAAGGGAAGGGAAGGGAAGGGAGGAAGGAAGGAAGGAAGGAAGGAAGGAAGGAAGGAAGGAAGGAAGGAAGGAAGGAAGGAAGGAAGGAAGGAAGGAAGGAAGGAAGGAAGGAAGGAAGGAAGGAAGGAAGGAAGAAAGGGAAGGAAAGGGGAAGGGAAGGGAAGGGAAGGAAAGAAGGAAGGAAGGAAGGAAGGAAGGAAGGAAGGAAGGAAGGAAGGAAGGAAGGGAAGGAAGGGAGGGAAGGAAGGGAGGGAAGGGAGGGAAGGAAGGGAAGCAAGGAAGGAAGGAAAGAAGGAAGGAAGAATGTGACCCCCACCATGGACAGAATGCTGTGTCTGGGAATTAAAAAGCAGCTATTACACACAATGCTGTTCCTGTTAAGGGAAATCTTTCCTCTGATGATCTGTACTCCATACTCCTGTACTGGCCATACACAGAACCAGAAAACCAAATCATTATATGGACACAATGCTGGTTTGTTCAGATGTATAATGAAGCTGCTCCCCTCCGTTTTGCAGTTTTCCGGTTTTCCAGTTTTCCAATTTTCCAGGTTTCCAGTTTTCCAGTTTTCTGGTTCTCTAGTTTTCCAGTGTTCTGATTTTCTAGTTTTCCGTTTTTCCAGTTTTCCGGTTTTCTAGATTTCTGTTTTTCTTCCAGTTTTCTGGTTTTCTAGATTTCTGTTTTTCTTTTTCTTCCAGTTTTCTGGTTTTTCCAGTTTTCCAGTTTCCTGGTTTTCTAGTTTTCTGTTTTTCCGGTTTTCCGGTTTTCCAGTTTTCCAGTTTTCCAATTTTCTGGTTCTCCAGTTTTCCAGTGTTCTGATTTTCCAGTTTTCCGTTTTTCCAGTTTTCCAGTTTTCTAGATTTCCGTTTTTCATTTTCTTCCAGTTTTTCATTTTTCTGTTTTTCCAGTTTTCCGTTTTTCCAGTTTTCCATTTTTCCAGTTTTCCGGTTGTATGGTTTTCCGGTTTTCTAGATTTATGTTTTTCTTTTTTCTTCCAGTTTCCTGGTTTTCCAGTTTTCCATTTTTCCAGTTTTCCCATTTCCTGGTTTTCCAGTTTTCCGTTTTTCCAGTTTTCCGGATTTCTGTTTTTCATTTTCTTCCAGTTTTCCAGTTTCCTGGTTTTCCAGTCCTGGGTCTTTGTACATTACAGTCTCTCTATACTTCCAGCCAAGGATTTATTGGTAGAAGAAGGACAGATGTCACATATTGTGATGAAGGAATGCGTTTCCTCGCTATCACAGAAGCGTCTGGAAGGCCGCGCCGCGCTCTGCGGTTTTGGTAATTACAGACAGATGAATGGGATCGTCCCGCTGGCAGTTTAGGAGCGGCGGGTGGCACGGCGGAGTCTAACGCCCGCTCTCGGCCCTTTGGACGGGGGAGTTGGGTGGAAGGCGATGGAGATCTGAGCTCTGGAAGTGGTAGAAAGTGAACAGATGGGGAGAACTCCGGAACGTTGAGAGATGGCTCAGATTGTAGGGGGGGTGGGGAGGGAGCTGCGAGGCACTTTCCAGCCATCTGCTGCTAATAATAAATAAATGATAAGATGCCAAGTCTGGCTGATGTGATCGTTCGCTCAAACCTCGCACAACTGCAGCTTCGCCCATAGACCGTTCAGTCTGGAGCCTCGCAGTTGGTGGCACCAGACAAGGACAATGGAGGAGAAGATCAGGCCTGTGCTCAGGGGCCATGCTGGGCCTTGTGGTTCTTCAGCTAGCTCAGGGGCCAGCAATCTTATGAACATGAGTGGCCGGGGGGCCACTACACTACATTGCAACAACACGCCTACTACATCGCTGCAACCTCTCTACTACACCACAAATACACCACTACTACTACACCGCTAGTACACTACTGCTACCCCTCTACTACATTGCTACTACCCCTCTACTACACCACTAGTACACTACTGCTACCCCTCTACTACACCACTACTACCCCTCTACTACATTGCTACTACCCCTCTACTACACCACGAGTACACTGCTGCTACCCCTCTACTACACCACTACTACCCCTCTACTACATTGCTACTACCCCTCTACTACACCACGAGTACACTGCTGCTACCCCTCTACTACACCACTACTACCCCTCTACTAAATTGCTACTACCCCTCTAGTACACCACTAGTACACTGCTGCTACCCCTCTACTACACCACTACTACCCCTCTACTACACCACAAATACACTGCCACTACTACACTGCTAGTACACTGCTGCTACCCCTCTACTACATTCCTACTACCCCTCTACTACACCACAAATGCACTGCCACTACTACACTGCTAGTACACTGCTGCTACCCCTCTACTACATTCCTACTACCCCTCTACTACATTGCTACTACACCGCTATTATGTAATTATCTAAAAATATACCATACCTGAAATTCTACTCTAAAGTAGATGCCAAATCCTAATTCACTGACATTTTGCACTGTGTGCCAAAAACAATTGTTTGTTTTTTCACCTTTTTTCATTCTTCTTCCTATCTCAGTGCTGCTGATCTCCTGCAGCCTCCCTCAAACACTTCCTGTCTATTCTCCGGCATCGGCTGCACCTCATTTCTGTGGACCGGCTTCCTGACAACAGTAGATCACATCTGTGCAATGTGTGTAGTGTCCACCAGGGGGTGCATGTAACGGGGTGACAACACAGAGGCATGGCTGGGAGACAAGGACAGAACGTTGTCACCATAACAGGAAGTGTCTGAAGAAGAGCCATGGCGGGATCACCGGGGATTGTTCTGTTAAAAGCTGCAGAATAAAAACGTTTGAAATGACTTTAGTGAGTTCTGTTTGTTTACCAGTGGCGGCCCGTCCATTAGGGGCCCAGGGTGCCACCCCCCCATCCATGCAACCGGCCCCCTGATCTACATGCAGGACACAGGGGCCCGTCCCCCTTTCCATGCGTCCAGTCCCCTGATCTACATGTGGGGCGCATGAGCGCCACCCCCTAGCCATGTGTCCAGCACCCTAATCTACATGCAGGACACAGGGGCGCCGCCCCCCCATCCATGTGTCCGGCCCCCTGATCTACATGCAGGACACAGGGGCGCCGCTCCCCCATCCATGTGTCCGGCCCCCTGATCTACATGCAGGACACAGGGGCGCCGCCCCCCCATCCATGTGTCCGGCCCCCTGATCTACATGCAGGACACAGGGGCGCCGCTCCCCCATCCATGTGTCCAGCCCCCTAATCTACATGCAGGACACAGGGGCCCGCCCCCCCAATCCATGCATCCAGTCCCCTGATCTACATGTGGGGCGCATGAGCGCCACCCCCTAGCCATGTGTCCAGCACCCTAATCTACATGCAGGACACAGGGACGCCGCCCCCCAATCCATGCGTCCGGTCCCCTAATCTACATGCAGGACACAGGGGCGCCGCCCCCCCATCCATGTGTCCGGCCCCCTAATCTACATGCAGGACACAGGGGCCCGCCCCCCCAATCCATGCATCCAGTCCCCTGATCTACATGTGGGGCGCATGAGCGCCACCCCCTAGCCATGTGTCCAGCACCCTAATCTACATGCAGGACACAGGGACGCCGCCCCCCAATCCATGCGTCCGGTCCCCTAATCTACATGCAGGACACAGGGGCGCCGCCCCCCCATCCATGTGTCCGGCCCCCTAATCTACATGCAGGACACAGGGGCCCGCCCCCCCTATCCATGCGTCCAGTCCCCTGATCTACATGTGGGGCGCATGAGCGCCACCCCCTAGCCATGTGTCCAGCACCCTAATCTACATGCAGGACACAGGGACGCCGCTCCCCAATCCATGCGTCCGGTCCCCTAATCTACATGCAGGACACAGGGGCGTCGCCCCCCCATCCATGTGTCCGGCCCCCTAATCTACATGCAGGACACAGGGGTGCTGCCCCCCCATCCATGTGTCCGGCCCCCTAATCTACATGCAGGACACAGGGGTGCTGCCCCCCCATCCATGTGTCCGGCCCCCTAATCTACATGCAGGACACAGGGGCGCCGCCCCCCCATCCATGTGTCCGGCCCCCTAATCTACATGCAGGACACAGGGCCGCCGCCCCCCCATCCATGTATCCGGTCCCCTAATCTACATGCAGGACACAGGGGCGCCGCCCCCCCATCCATGTGTCCGGTCCCCTAATCTACATGCAGGACACAGGGGCGTCACCCCCCCATCCATGTGTCCGGCCCCCTAATCTACATGCAGGACACAGGGGCGTCACCCCCCCATCCATGTGTTCGGCCCCCTAATCTACATGCAGGACACAGGGGCGCCGCCCCCCCATCCATGTGTCCGGCCCCCTGATCTACATGCAGGGCACCGGACGCATGGATTCCAATAGGGTTTTTTTTTTTTTTTGAAGCATGTGATTGGAGCCTGATGCTTGGGGCACAGAGCACTGGTGACGGGTAGATTGTTTGCCGACCCCCCCCCACAAAAAAAAAACACACCAGCCGCCGTTCTTCACATCCAGCGTACTGGCCATGCCTCTGTATTAGCGCCCTGCAGACTTCTGTTGGACTGTGTCCTGAGGGCGGGGACAATTGGAGGCGGTCCTATAGAAGTCTCATATGGAGGAGAGTGAAGAACGGAGGTGCTGGATGTAAACAAATAGCGGAATTGTGTCCATTGTATACATGTATGGAGGGGGAGGGGATAAACCATCCTTTATTAATGATGGAGATTCAAAGGGATGTCGTTCCAGACGCGGCGCCCTCTATAAGTGTATGCAGGCCGAGCGCCCTCCACCATTGTTTGAAGTCGACTAGAAAGGACCTTTGGCGGAGTGGATGTGAACTCGGAGCAGAAGGCGCCTTTCATGGTCCTGAAGTGCGGCGCCGGGTTCCAGTCTGCTCCGCCCGGCGCCGCTCCGCTTTGAAGGTCTCTTTTGTCTCGCTATCAGAGATCCAGCCAAGGAGATGAAACGTCTCGCTGGCGGCGGCGGCTCCCATTTCTACTTTTCTTTTGGAAGTCTTACGATGAATCTGAATAAAGTCGTTTTTTTATCATCCCGCAAGACGCGCGTCCTTCCGATGATGAATGTGGAAGAACTTGGAACGGACAGTGATGATCCGGGCGCGCCGAGCCACAGGAGCGGAAAATAAACATATGTAAAATAAAACTAATGCGGTGGAAAGAAAATGCAGAAATATCCGAATTGGTAAGCAATTTTCTTCCTGTCTGTCGTCTGATTTTTCATCTGAGCGGAAATCAATTCTCGGCATTAACGGGAGGTTAAAGCTGAACGCCGCGCAAAAATATCTTCATTTTATTTCTCAGCACCCTCAAAGGATAGAAATCTACTCTGTGAGCTCTGGATGGCGCTACAAACCCAGATATTACCATGTAAGAGTATCCGTGACATCATCACTGGGCTGTACATAGCCTGTGCAGAGAGCAGAGCTGTGGGAGGGGCCCAGTAAGTTCCACCCACTATAGGAGGGGTGGAGACGAGGCCAGTTTCCTTGCACAAGGAGAGAGAGAGCAGAGCTGTGGGAGGGGCCAAGCAGGCTCCACCTACTACAGGAGGGGGCAGGGACAAGACCAGTCCCCCTGCACAAGGAGAGAGGGCAGAGCTGTGGGAGGGGCCCAGCAGGCTCCACCTACTACAGGAGGGGACGGAGAAAAGACCAGTCCCCCTGCACAAGGAGAGAGGGCAGAGTTGTGGGAGACTCCCAGCAGGCTCCACCCACTACAGGAGGGGCGGAGACATGACCAGTACCCTGTACAAGGAGAGAGGGCAGAGTTGTTGGAGGGGCCAGCAGGCTCCACCTACTACAGGAGGGGGCGGAGACAAGACCAGTCCCCCTGCACAAGGAGAAAAAGCAGCAGTTGGCGGCCTTTATTACAGGAAGTCTCACATTGGATTACTGCACAGATCTGGAGAAGATTTGGGAAGAAGTCACATGACCGATGGATTTATTATCTTGGAGGTCAGATTTAAGGAAGAACTCCGAACACTGAATGTTTCCACTGACCCCTGTGTCTCCAGTGACCCCTGTGTCTCCTGTGTCTCCAGTGACCCCTGTGTCTCCTGTGTCTCCAGTGACCCCTGTGTCTCCAGTGACCCCTGTGACCCCTGTATCTCCAGTGACCCCTGTGTCTCCAGTGACCCCTGTGTCTCCAGTGACCCCTGTGACCCCTGTATCTCCAGTGACCCCTGTGTCTCCAGTGACCTCTGTGTCTCCAGTGACCCCTGTATCCTCTGTGTCTCCTGTGACCCCTGTGATGCCTATGTTTCCACTGACCCCTGTGTCTCCAGTGACCCCTGTGTCTCCTGTGTCTCCAGTGACCCCTGTGTCTCCTGTGTCTCCAGTGACCCCTGTGTCTCCAGTGACCCCTGTGACTCCTGTGTCTCCAGTGACCCCTGTGATGCTTATGTCTCCACTGACCCCTGTGTCTCCAGTGACCCCTGTGTCTCCTGTGTCTCCAGTGACCCCTGTGACTCCTGTGTCTCCAGTGACCCCTGTGTCTTCCAGTGACCCCTGTGACTCCTGTGTCTCCAGTGACCCCTGTAATGCTTATGTCTCCACTGACCTCTGTGTCTCCCGTAACCCCTGTCACTCCTGTGTTTCCAGTGACCCCTGTGACTCCTGTGTCTCCAGTGACCTCTGTGACTCCTGTGTCTCCAGTGACCCCTGTGTCTCCTGTGTCTCCAGTGACCCCTGTATCCCCTGTGTCTCCTGTGACCCCTGTGATGCTTATGTCTCCACTGACCTCTGTGTTTCCAGTGACCCCTGTCACTCCTGTGTTTCCAGTGACCCCTGTGTCTCCAGTGACCTCTGTGACTCCTGTGTCTCCAGTGACCTCTGTGACTCCTGTGTCTCCAGTAAGCCTCTGTGACTCCTGTGTCTCCAGTGACTCCTGTGTATCCGGTATCCCCTGTGTCTCCAGTGAACCGTGTGAATCCTGTGTCTTCAGTGACCCCTGTGAGTCCTGTGTCTCCAGTGACCCCTGTGTCCTCAGTGACCCCTGTGACTTCTGTGTCTTCAGTAACCCATGTGACTCCTGTGTCTCTAGTGACTTCTGTGTCTCCAGTGACTCCTGTGAATCCTGTGTCTCCAGTGACTCCTGTGTCTCCAGTGACCCCTGTGAATCCTGTGTCTCCAGTGACCTCTGTGACCCCTGTGTCTCCAGTGACCCCTGTGAATCCTATGTCTTCAGTGGCCCCCGTGTCTCCAGTGACCCCTGTGACTCATGTGTCTTCAGTGACCCCTGTGACTCCTGTGTCTCGTGTGACCCCTGTGACTCCTGTGTCTCCCATGACCCCTGTGTCTCCCATGACCCCTGTGTCTCCTGTGAGCCCTGTGACTCCTATGTCTCCACTGACCTCTGTGTCTCCAGTGACCCCTGTGACTCCTGTGTCTCCAGTGACCCCTGTGACTCCTGTGTCTCCAGTGACCCCTGTGAATCCTGTGTCTGCAGTGACCTCTTTGACCCCAGTGACCCCTGTGGCTCCTGTGGCTCCAGTGACCTCTGTGTCTCCAGTGACCCCTGTGTATCTGGTTTCCCCTGTGTCTCCAGTGAACCGTCTGAATCCTGTGTCTTCAGTGACCCATGTGAGTCCTGTGTCTCCAGTGACCCCTGTGTCTTCAGTGACTCCTGTGATTCCTATGTCTTCAGTGATCCCTGTGACTCCTGTGTCTCCAGTGACTTTTGTGTCTCCAGTGACTCCTGTAAATCCTGTGTCTCCAGTGACCCCTGTGAATCCTGTGTCTCCAGTGACCTCTGTGACCCCTGTGTCTCCAGTGATCCCTGTGAATCCTATGTCTTCAGTGACCCCCGTGTCTCCAGTGACCCCTGTGACTCCTGTGTCTCCAGTGACCCCTGTGTCTCCTGTGTCTTCAGTGACCCTTATGACTCCTGTGTCTCCTGTGACCCCTGTGTCTACTGTGACCCCTGTGACTCCTATGTCTCCACTGACCTCTGTGTCTCCAGTGACCCCTGTGACTCCTGTGTCTTCAGTGACCCCTGTGACTCCTGTGTCTTCAGTGACCCCTGTGAATCCTGTCTCCAGTGACCTCTTTGACTCCAGTGACCCCTGTGACTCCTATGTCTACAGTGACCTCTGTGACTCCTGTGTCTCCAGTGAATCCTGTGTCTTCAGTGAACCTTGTGACTTCTGTGTCTCCAGTGAATCCTGTGACTCCTGTGTCTCCAGTAACCCCTGTGACTCAAATGACCCTTGTAACTCCTGTGTCTCCAGTGAATCCTGTGTCTTCAGTGACCCCTGTGTCTCCAGTGACCCCTGTGACTCCTGTGTCTCCAGTGACCCCTGTGAATCCTGTGTCTCCAGTGACCTCTGTGACCCATGTGTCTCCAATGACCCCTGTGAATCCTGTGTCTTCAGTGAACCCCATGTCTTCAGTGACCCCCCGTGATGCCTGTGTCTCCAGTCACCCCTGTGACTCCTGTGTCTCCAGTGAATCCTGTGACTCCTGTATCTCCAGTGACCCCTGTGACTCCAATGACCCTTGTAACTCCTGTGTCTCCAGTGAATCCTGTGTCTTCAGTGACCCCTGTGTCTCCAGTGACCCCTGTGACTCCTGTGTGTCCAGTGACCCCTGTGAATCCTGTGTCTCCAGTGACCTCTGTGACCCCTGTGTCTCCAGTGACCCCTGTGAATCCTGTGTCTTCAGTGAACTCCATGTCTTCAGTGACCCCCGTGATACCTGTGTCTCCAGTGACCCCTGTGACTCATGTGTCTCCAGTGATCCCTGTGTCACCTGTGTCTTCAGTGCCCCATGTGACTCCTGTGTCTCCGGTGCCCCCTGTGACTCCTGTGTCTCTAGTGACCCCTGTGTCTCCAGTGACCCCTGTAACTCCTATGTCTCCACTAACCTCTGTGTCTCCAGTGACCCCTGTAACTCCCGTGTCTCCAGTGACCCCTGTGACTTCTGTGTCTTCAGTGATCCCTGTGGCTCCTGTGTCTCGATTGACCCCTGTGAATCCTGTGTCTCCAGTGAATCCTGTGTCTCCAGTGCCCCCTGTGACTCCTGTGTCTCCAGTGACCCCTGTGACTCCTGTGTCTCCAGTGACCCCTGTGACTCCTGTGTCTCCAGTGACCCCTGTGAATCCTGTGTCTCCAGTGACCCCTGTGTCTCTAGTGACCGTTGTTAATCCTGTGTCTTCAGCGACCCCTGTGTCTCCAGTGACCCCTGTAACTACTGTGTCTCCAGTGACCCCTGTGACTGCTGTGGCTACAGTGATCCCTATAACTCCTGTGTCTCCAGTGACCCCTGTGAATCCTGTGTCTCCAGTGACCCATGTGAATCATGTGTCTCCAGTGACCCCTGTGACTCCTTTGTCTCCAGTGACCCCTTTGACTCCTGTGTCTTCAGTGACTTCTGTGTCTTCAGCGACCCCTGTGACTCCTGTGTCTTCAGTGACTTCTGTGTCTTCAGCGACCCCTGTGACTCCTGTGTCTTCAGTGAATCCTGTGTCTCCAGTGACTCCCATGACTCCTGTGTCTCCAGTGACCTCTGTGTCTCCAGTAACCCCTGGGACTCTTGTGTCTCCATTGACCCTTGTGATTCCTGTGTCTCCAGTGACCTCTGTGACCCTTGTGTCTCCAGTTACCCCTATGAATCCTTTGACTCCAATGAAAACTTGGACTTCTGTGTCTCCAGTGACCCCTATGAATCCTTTGATTCCAGTGACCTCTGGGACTCTCATGTCTCCATGACCTCTGTGACTCCTGTCACACTGTTGGCCCTTGAGACCCCTGTGATTTCTATGTCTCCAATGACACCTGTGGCTCCTGTGTCCCCAGTGACCCAAGTATGTCCAGTGTTACCTAGTGCTCTCAAAGCATCCTGTGTCACACAGTGACTCTAGTGGCCCCAATGTGCCCTGTTCCAGTTCCAGTGTGCCCTGTGACACCAATGCATCCCAGAGCATCCTGTGTAATCCTGTGAATCTAGTGACCCCAATGTGCCCCATGACCCCAGTGCACCCTGTATTTCCTGTGACCCCAGTGCACCCTGTATTTCCTGGACCCCAGTGCACCCTGTATTTCCTGGGACCCCAGTGCACCCTGTATTTCCTGGGACCCCAGTGCACCCTGTAGAATCCTGTGTCACTCTATGACTCCAGTGTCCCCTGAGTGTCTCCTCTCATCCTCAGGTAGGCTCCTGCAGTCTCCTGGGCTGTTTCTCTCTGTAGACACACCCTTGTCCATGACATACACGGAATACATACATGAACATAGGTAGGCTTATATTTTATAAATATTTAATCTGTATTTTCTGTATAGTGTTGCTCTCAGGGCTCGCCACGTCCTCGGGTGCTCTCGCTCACTGACACGCTCTCCCCAGCTGCTCTGTCGCTGTATTTTTTGGTTCTTTCACTTCATGGAGGTGCCAGACTCTGACTTCCTGGCACATCTTCCTGACCACAGATGGTAATTAGTGACAACCCGAACCCTATACCAGTTGGTAATTACCCTCCACTTGTTGGGAGCGTGCTCAGTGCCAGGCCAGCGCTCTTCATATTCATCATGGAGTTTTCACACAAAGGTAGATGATGAACTGCAAGAGACGGAGACAGGCTGTGGTCTACAAAGGCAGGCTGGGATTAGGACAGCGTGGTCAGGTACCAATTCAAGTCCAAAGATCCTGCCAGCAATAATTGGAGGGCTGGCGTGCCGCCATCTCTCTATTTCCAGCAAGAAGTCACATATGGATAAACCTCCTATATGGAAAGAAGGTGTACAGTCATGGCCAAAACTTTTGAGAATGACACAAATATTAATTTTCACAGTCTGCTGTCTCAGTTTTTATGGTGCCAATTTGCATATACTCCAGAATATTATGAAGAGCGATCAGATGAGTCTTTGCCATGAAAATGAAAAAACATTTCCAATGCAATTGTGAAGAAGGCTTTGAGGCACCCAAGAAAGTCCAGCAGGGGCCGGGACTGTCTCCTCCAGTTGATTCAGCTGCGGGATCGGGGCACCAGCAGTGCAGAGGGGGGGTGGGGGCACCAGCAGTGCAGAGGGGGGATGGGGCACCAGCAGTGCAGAGGGGGGATGGGGCACCAGCAGTGCAGAGGGGGGGTGGGGCACCAGCAGTGCAGAGGGGGGGTGGGGGCACCAGCAGTGCAGAGGGGGGATGGGGCACCAGCAGTGCAGAGGGGGGATGGGGCACCAGCAGTGCAGAGGGGGGGTGGGGCACCAGCAGTGCAGAGGGGGGGTGGGGGCACCAGCAGTGCAGAGGGGGGGTGGGGGCACCAGCAGTGCAGAGGGGGGGTGGGGGCACCAGCAGTGCAGAGCTTGCTCAGGAATGGCAGCAGGCAGGTGTGAGGACATCGGCACGCAAAGTGAGGAGAAGCCTTTTGGAGGATGGCCTGGTGTCAGAAAGGACAGCAAAGAAGCCACTTCTCTCCAGGAAAAACATCCGGGACAGACTGATATTCTGCAGAAGGTACAGGGATTGGACTGCTGAGGAGGGGGGGAAGTCATTTTCTCTGACGAATCTCCTTCTGAATGTTTGGGGCATGCAGAGAAGAAAAGGTGAGCAGGACACACCAGTCCTGTGTCATGCATCCTGAGACCATTCATGTCTGGGGTTGCTTCTCAGCCAAGGGAAAGGGCTCACTCACAATTTGCCATGAATAAAAAATGGTACAAAAACATCCTCCGAGAGCAACTTCTCCCAACCATCCAAGAAGAGTTTGGTGAGGAACAATGCCTTTTCCACCATAAGGCAAAAGTCATAACTAGGGATGGGCTATCTGTTCGAGTTGAACATGAGTTCGACTCGAACATTGGCTGTTCGCCTGTTCACCGAATAGAGAACAATTTGGGGTGTTCGCGGCAAAATTCGAAAAGTCGCGGAACACCCTTTGAAAGTCTATGCGAGAAATCTAAAGTGCTACTTTTAAAGGTTAATATGCAAGTGATTGTCATAAAAAGTGTTTGGGGACCCGGGTCCTGCCCCAGGGGAGATGGATCAATGCAAAAGAAACAGTTTTAAAAATGGCTGTTTTTTCGGGAGCAGTGATTTTAATAATGCTTAAAGTCAAACAATAAAAGTGAAATATTCCTTTAAATTTCGTACCTGGGGGTGTCTATAGTATGCACACATGGGAGTAAGTCATACATGTGCAAGTCACAAGCAAGTCTCAGGTCTTAACCTTCAAGTCATAAGCAAGTCTCAGGTCTTAACCTTCAAGTCACAAGCAAGTCCCAAGTTACTGTGGCGAAAAGCAAGCAAGTCAAGTTGAGTCCCTGCTAGAAGTCAAGCAAGTCAAGTCAAGTCATTTATTTTGGTCAAGTCACAAATTAAGTAAAAATACTGATCTACCCCATTTCCACCTGTAAATAAGTTAAAAGTCAGTTTTCAGGAAAGGTTTTGTTTTATTTTTAACATTAACAAAACTGCTTAGTGCTTTTTTTTTGGCATATTAAAGAAACACTTTGAATGCCCAAACAGCAGACAAGGAGCAGAACACTCAACAATTAAATGGCCAACAAGCCTGAAAAAATGTAGTCCTTGCTGAGGGGGAAAATAACTAAGCTCAAAGTTTGAACTTGACACAATGCCAATATCTGGACACTTGAATGGTGATGAGAATAGCCACTTAAAATGCATTTGCAAAAAATTAAATTGGAAAGTACTTTCTCGCTCAGTTGTGAGCGATGGGGTCGCATTATCACCCCACCATGGCTGAACACACGTTCAACAGGTGCGCTTGATGCAGGGACTGATATAACTCTTACCGATACCCTGAACAGCTCCAATAGCATTTGGAAAATGCTGATTGGCTCAGAGGCGGTGGTGGGCGGAGTGTGTGGGTAATATTTTCGGGGGGGTGGTGCCAAGTCATTGCAAGTCAAATAGCCCAAGTCAAAGTCAAGTCGCAAGTCATTAGTGACAAGTCAAAGTCAAGTTGAGTCATTTATTTAATTTTGTCAAGCAAGTCGCAAGTCCTCAAACAGGTGACTCAAGTCAAGTCATGTGACTCGAGTCCCCCACCTCTGATAGTATGCCTGTAAAGTGGCGCATGTTTCCCGTGTTTACAACAGTCTGAGAGAAAAATGACATTTCTAAAGGAAATAAAAGTCATTTAAATGTGCTAGCGCTAGTGCCGGCTATTAATGAATTGTCGGTCCAGACAATTCACATAAAAGTAATTGAAAATCATTGAAAAATTTAAAAAAATGGTGTGGGGTTCCCCCAAAAATTCCAACCAGACCCTTATCCGAGCACGCAACCTGGCAGGCCGCAAGAAAAGAGGGGGGGACGAGAGAGCGCCCCCCCTCCTGAACCGTACCAGGCCAGATGCCCTCAACATGGGGAGGATGTCCCCATGTTGATGGGGACAAGGGCCTCATCCTCACAACCCTTGCCCAGTGGTTGTGGGGGTCTGCAGGCGGGGGGCTTATCGGAATCTAGAAGCCCCCTTTAACAAGGGGACCCCCAGATCCCGGCCCCCCCGTGTGAATTGGTAATGGGGTACATTGTACCCCTACCATTTCACAAAAAGAAAGTGTCAAAATGTTAAAAAACCACAGGAGATGGCTTGGGACAAGTCCTTTATTAAAAATAAATATTAAAAAATAAAAAAGAGATTCCAGCGATGTAATCCAATAAATCCATGCTCTGTGCTTTATGGACTTATTATTGATTTCACAATTTTTTGGTGTTTATAGTCATTTCTAGATTTATGCACAATTATTTGTGGCATATGGATTAATTGCATATAACATTACTAATGTCAGCGTGGCTCCGTTCTATTACCAACCATGTGACCACTTTGGGGCCCAGACCATGTGACCGCTAAGGGGCCCAGACCATGTGAACGCTATGGGGCCCAGACCATGTGGCCACTAAGGGGCCCAGACCATGTGACCGCTAAGGGGCCCAGACCATGTGACCGCTATGGGGCCAAGACCATGTGACCGCTATGGGGCCAAGACCATGTGACCGCTATGGGGCCAAGACCATGTGACCGCTATGGGGCCAAGACCATGTGACTGCTATGGGGCCAAGACCATGTGACCGCTATGGGGCCAAGACCATGTGACCGCTATGGGGCCAAGACCATGTGACCGCTGTGGGGCCCAGACCATGTGACCGCTGTGGTGCCCAGACCATGTGGCCGCTAAGGGGCCCAGACCATGTGACCGCTATGGGGCCAAGACCATGTGACTGCTATGGGGCCAAGACCATGTGACCGCTATAGGACCCAGACCATGTGACCGCTATGGGGCCAAGACCATGTGACCGCTATGGGGCCCAGACCATGTGACCGCTATAGGACCCAGACCATGTGACCGTTATGGGGCCCAGACCATGTGACCGCTATGGGGCCCAGACCATGTGACCGCTATGGGGCCAAGACCATGTGACCACTGTGGGGCCCAGACCATGTGACAGCTATGGGGCCCAGACCATGTAACCGCTATAGGACCCAGACCATGTGACCGCTATGGGGCCCAGACCATGTGACCGCTAAGGTGCCCAGACCACGTGACCACTATGGGGCCCAGACCATGTGACCGCTATAGGACCCAGACCATGTGAATGCTATGGGGCCCAGACCATGTGACCGCTAAGGGGCCCAGACCATGACAGCTAAGGGGCCCAGACCATGTGACCACTAAGGGGCCCAGACCATGTGACCGCTATGGGGCCAAGACCATGTGACCGCTGTGGGGCCCAGACAATGTGACCGCTATGGGGCCCAGACCATGTGACCGCTGTAGGACCCAGACCATTAGACCGCTATGGGGCCAAGACCATGTGACCGCTATGGGGCTAAGACCATGTGACCTATATGGGGCCAAGACCATGTCAACGCTATGAGGCCAAGACTATGTGATCACTATGGGGCCTAGATCATGTGACCGCTATGGGGCCCAGAACATGTGACCACTAAAGAACCCAGACCATGTGACTGCTATGAGGCCCAGTCCATGTAACCGCTATGGGCCCCTGACTATGTGACCACTAAAGGGCCCAGACCATGTGACTGTTACGGGGTCCATCTACAAAGTCATTCATCCATTGGTTTCATACGACAGATGCAGATAAAATACAAGTGTACATAGTTGTGTATAGTATATAGTTATGTATAGTTGGACCCCTCTATATGATTGCAGCAGAAGTTACCCTTCTCTTCTACTAGAGGAGTTGCTTTTATATTGGAGATGAGGAAGTAGAAGGGGCCCCTAACGCTTTTGTACCGGGGTTCCCTTTTCTTCTACATATCTTGGCAGACCATTGCCAGTGTAGCCAGGTTCTAGACTACAGCAATATGGAGAAGGAGACATTGTCTTTTATTCTTCTCTCTGACGTTATGCTGCACCATCCTCCTCCGGCCAGCAGGGGGAGAGCTAAAGCCAAGCAATCCCATAGACTTCTATGTAGAGCGCTGAGAATTCTGGGAGTTGAATTTTGAGACGGCAGCCATATATTGGGACAAATAGACTCCTTACACTACAGATCCCAATAGGCACTGTGCAGTTGGAGGATTTTTATTAAACTGCCCGGGAAAGTTCTTCCTCTTGGCACTGAGGGAGTTAGAGGGAGAGAGAGCGCCTCTTTCGGGATATTCGTCTGCCAGATATTTGCATAACTCCCACCAAGAGCCCACCCACTTGTTGGATGCAGAGGGCTGGGAGGTTTTCAGGAAGCTATGTACAGCCCTCTGCCAGCCCCTCCCACCAGACTTGATCTGCCTGCATTACATAGAAAAGCACAGAGACCCAGTGATGACATCACAGTGTGTAAAATAAGGAATTTAATAACAATAGGAAGGTTTCATTTCAAAACTTTATCAGCATGTTAATGGGGGGGGGGGGGCAGGCAGAGATAAAATATAAGCAGATTAAAGTTCAGATTTAGGATAATAAAGCTGAGATGAGATTTCAGGGATTGGCTTCACATCTCAGAATTGGATTTCTGAGTGAATATAGAACCACCCCCTCCCCCCACACCTGAATTGTCTTCTTGTTGATGCCCCTATAATGATCCAGATCCCCCCACACACAGCGAGGTGATCAGAGGAGACACTGACACCAGAATGACGGCATTTCCCGTGTCACCCTCCGCCAGCCAATCAGCAAACACTCCTCACAATGGCTTCTGGAGGCTCTAATTAGCGGCTTGGCTGTCCCTCTACTCCTCATTCAATTAGACGGAGATGTCACAGCGAGGTGACTAACCCATCACCGGGGCGCCCATCTCAGCCCCAGCGACAATGCGCTGCCCTAATTATTGGGCCGATCGTGACAATTCCAGCTCTGGCGCAGGTTGGCAAAGTAAAAAGAACAAGTGACAGATTTCCAGCGTCTCGTTACCAGCCAATGGGGACCCTTATATGTGACTCCACCCCCTCACATTTGTCATAAAGGGAATGAAAGATGTATGCAGGTAATACGTTCGATGTGCTTGGGACCTCAGTCCAGACATTGGCGCCATATATTATCATCCACACTCAGGATAGGACCTGCGAGATGAGGCCTCCCCATCCCCCCATAGAGTAACACAGGCTGCCTGCACACAGCTCCAACCACAAAACTCCGAATCCCACCATACAGGGCACCGCGCCCCTCCTCCACACACAACTTCATTTATTAAAGCAATACAGTTTTATCTTTAAGATTTCACAGGAATGTTGTAAGTTATGCTATGTTTGTGTCCGCTAATAATCATTTTCGTGTATTTTTTGGGAAAATATCATTTAGAATTTTTTTATTTGTTGGGGGGGGGAGGGGCGGGGTGGTCCTGCAGCCCTGGTTGGTGATGTCACATTCCCCACCTCATCCAATCAGAGATTGCTTTGCATTTATTCAGAAAATGCAAAGTATTCTCCAAATGGTGAGTGTGCTGATTGATCGACCTCCTCCGTTCACAAGACATCGGGTCAGCTGCTCAGCACCGGATCCAGAGGCAGGTGGAGGTCACTAAAGTGGTGGTGCAGAGACGTCTCTGGGTCTACAAAAGATCTGGGGCTGGAGCCCATAACAGCGAAGTAAAGAAAGTCATATACTTGGAGGGCATACACATTTATATAATATACGTGTGTGTGTGTATATATATATATATATATTACATTATGTATTATATATATTATATATTATCACTACATCAGGGTCCCCCCCCAGAGAGCCCCCCTTACATCAGGGTCCCCCCCCAGAGAGCCCCCCTTACATCAGGGTCCCCCCCCAGAGAGCCCCCCTTACATCAGGGTCCCCCCCCCAGAGAGCCCCCCCTTACATCAGGGTCCCCCCCAGAGAGCCCCCCCTTACATCAGGGTCCCCCCCAGAGAGCCCCCCTTACATCAGGGTCCCCCCCCAGAGAGCCCCCCCTTACATCAGGGTCCCCCCCAGAGAGCCCCCCCTTACATCAGGGTCCCCCCCCAGAGAGCCCCCCTTACATCAGGGTCCCCCCCAGAGAGCCCCCCTTACATCAGGGTCCCCCCCCAGAGAGCCCCCCCTTACATCAGGGTCCCCCCCAGAGAGCCCCCCCTTACATCAGGGTCCCCCCCCAGAGAGCCCCCCCTTACATCAGGGTCCCCCCCAGAGAGCCCCCCTTACATCAGAGTCCCTAGAGAGCCCCCCTTACATCAGAGTCCCCAGAGAGAGGGCGGGCAATGAGAGATAATGTGTTCTCTCTGCTCTCTCGCCTGCCCACTGGCTGCCTCTCCCGTGCTGCCTGGCCACTCTCTGGCTCTCCCATTCTGCCCGCCGGCTCTGTCATATGGCCCGGCTGCAGAGAGGCCCGGTGGTTGGGGACCCCTGTAGAGACTCTGGGCTATGGGCTCCAGATAGGGGGCTATAGCCCCAGAATCCACCCCCTAGCGACGCCGCTGAGTAATGGTGTAGTAATAGTGTAGTAGTGGTGAAGCAGCTGTTTAGTAGCAGTGTAGTAGTGGTGTAGTAGGGGGGTTGCAGTGGTGTAGTAGCAGTTTGTGTGATTTCCAGCTTCCAGCAGCATTGGCCAGGTATGGTGTATATATATGTGTGTGTATATATTATATATATATATATATATATATATATATATATATGAATGATCCAAGCAGGACCAATGTAACTGTGTATTACATACAGATGCCTGGACTTCCTCTATGAGGTGCCCCTCTAAAGTGTGGAGGTCTCCGTTGTTTATAGAGAACGGGACACATTTGTATTGAATATATTCGTCTTTTGGATACTCTGTTGTGTTCAACGCCAATTGCAGCGAGTACCTGCAGCAGTTGCCACTAGCAACAGGGTAGTATCTACATGATGCATATTTCTGGATCTCCATGGAACTGCGGAGTCTGGTGTGCGGACGCCATTAGTCACACCAGCGCACTCAGCGGATTACACGGCTCGCTGTGCAGAATAAGATGAATATCGCTCTGCAGTGGAGGGGGTTCTGGAACAGATGGAAGTTGGGGTCCCATGATGGGGTACCGGCTCAGCAAGGGAAGGATTTTTGGTGTTTGCAATGTGTAATGGATTTGATACAATGAAATAATAAAACGATTGGGTCTTCTAAAATAATTGGATACGATGAAAGAACAAATAGATAGAATTCTGTGAGAACTGAGTTATGTGACATTTGTGGAGTCTCTGGATGAAGAGATAAAGTATTCACATCATTCATTATATATATAGTGAGTACATTATATGGAGGCCTTGCCCCAAATGTCTAAATTTAATGTCAATTTAACAAGAAATAAAACACAGTTTTAATGTGGACCTCCAGGTTAGGGATGAGCCGAACACCCCCCGGTTCGGTTCGCACCAGAACCCGCGAACGGACCGAAAGTTCGCACGAACGTTAGAACCCCATTGACGTCTATGGGACTCGAACGTTCGAAATCAAAAGTGCTCATTTTAAAGGCTAATTTGCATGGTATTGTCCGAAAAAGGGTTTGGGGACCCGGGTCCTACCCCAGGGGACATGTATCAATGCAAAAAAACCTTTTAAAAACGGCCGTTTTTTCGGGAGCAGTGATTTTAATGATGCTTAAAGTAAAAAAAAAAAAAGTGAAATATTCCTTTAAATATGGTACCTGGGGGGTGTCTATAGTATGCCTGTAAAGTGACGCGTGTTTCCCGTGTTTAGAACAGTCCCTGCACCAAATGTCATTTTTAAAGGAAAAAATCTCATTTAAAACGGCTTGCGGGTTTAATGTCATGTCGGGTCCTGGCAATATGGATGAAAATCAGTGAGACAAACGGCATGGGTACCCCCCAGTCCATTACCAGGCCCTTTGGGTCTTGTATGGATATTAAGGGGAACCCCGCACCCAAATTAAAATAAGGAAAGGCCCCTATATACTCTGAACAGCAGTATACAGGCGGTGCAAACAAGACAGGGACTGTAGGTTTGTTGTTAAGTAGAATCTGTTTGTAATTTTGAACGGGTACATTTTTAACGTGTTTAGCTCCAGCCAAAAAATCTTTTTTAAGCTTTTTGGAAAACATAGGGAAGGGTTATCACCCCTGTGACATTTGTTTTGCTGTCTTTCCTCCTCTTCAGAAGATTTCACCTCACTTTTTTGTCCCAATGAAAAATGTTTTTTGAAAATTTGGGTTTTTTTGTGGAACAAGGATTGGAAAGCATCAGTGGAAAGGAGAAATTGTTTTCCCATATTAACTCTTACAGGAGAGAATTTCCCTTCCTAGGGGTAGATTTCATCTCACTTCCTGTTGTCTCCTTCCGTTTGCAAGTAGGAGTCGTTTATAAGTTAGATGTTTGAAAGTAGGGTCCTGCCCTATATACTCAGCAGAAATTTGGGCCTTAGGTGTTGCTGTGGCCACAACACTGTAAGCCCTCACAGGGCCCTGCTGTGAAATGTTAGATCAAGAATTGTAATTACATGCCCCTGTTGAACAGGAGCTGAAAAATTAGGCCTTAGGCACTGGTGCTGGTGCCACAACACTGCAACCCCTCACAGACACTCTAGTTGGAACGCAGGAACGAGCCCTGCTGCAAAGTATTGCATCAAAAATTGTAATTACACGCCCCTGTTAGACAGGGGCAGAAAAATTGGGCCTTAGGCACTGGTGCTGGTGCCACAACACTGCAACCCCTCACAGACACTCTAGTTGGAATGCAGGAACGAGCCCTGCTGCAAAGTATTACATCAAAAATTGTAATTACACGCCCCTGTTATACAGGGGCTGAAAAATTGTGCCTTAGGCACTGGTGGTGGCGCCCAGAACCAAAAATGTTCTTACAAGCTATCAGCGTGATGATTGAGGAGGAAGAGGATAATTACTCAGGGATAGTCACTCAGCATCAGCATAGGCAGTCTTTGAAGGGATCTGAAAAAAATTATTCAGTTACATCAGCATCAGGTGCTTGGTAGCTGGTGGTGATCCAAGACTGATTCATTTTTATGAAGGTCAGCCGATCGACCGAGTCAGTGGACAGACGCACCCTGTGATCGGTTACCACGCCTCCAGCAGCACTGAATGTGCGTTCCGAAAGAACGCTGGATGCAGGACAGGCCAGTAGCTCAATTGCATACTGTGCAAGCTCTGGCCAGTGATCCATCCTCAAGACCCAGTAACCCAGAGGATTTTCGGTGGGAAAGGTGTCCAAGTCTGATCTTGCCCCTAGGTATTCCTGCACCATGTAAAACAGACGCTGGCGATGGTTGCTGGAACCGATCATACCTTGGGGCTGCGGACCAAAAAATTGTCTGAACGCATCGGTCAGACGGCCACCTTCTCCACCGCTCCTTCTTTGACTGACCGAAGCCTCAGCAACACGTTGTCCAGAAACAGGAGTTTGTAACCTCCCAGTCTCTGGGAACGCGTTGCACAGACCTTTCTGCAAGGCCTCCCGAAGATGTTTCATCCTCTGCTCCCTCTGCGATGGCAAGATAAGGTCCGCAACCTTACCCTTGTAACGTGGATCAAGGAGGGTTGCCAGCCAGTATTGGTCCTTCTCCTTGATACCACGAATACGAGGATCCTTACGCAGGCTTTGCAGGATCAGGGAGGCCATGCAGCGTAGGTTTGCTGAGGCATTCGGTCCGGAGTCCTCTGGGTCACTAAGGACAACAACGTCCGCAGCCACCTCCTCCCAGCCACGTACAAGTCCATGTGTTCCTTGGGACTGATCCCTTAAAGACTGCTGATGCTGAGTGCCAGGCTCCACCTCCATACTGACACAATCTTCCTCCTCCTCCTCCTCCTCGTCCTCTTCCTGTGTGATCGGCGGGCACGCAGGAACACTGTCTGGATAAAGGGGGCCTTGAGAGCTAAGGAAGTCCTCCTCTTCCTGCCTCTGTTCTGCCTCAAGTGCCCTGTCCATTATTCCACGCAGCGTGTGCTCCAACAGGTGGACAAGGGGGACAGTGTCACTGATGCATGCACTGTCAGTGCTCACCATCCTCGTGGCCTCCTCGAATGGTGACAGGACAGTGCATGCATCCCTGATCATGGCCCACTGGCGTGGGGAAAAAAAACCAAGGTCCCCTGACCCTGTCCTGGTGCCATAGTCGCACAGGTACTCATTGATGGCCCTCTGCTGCGTGTGCAGCCGCTGCAGCATGGCCAACGTTGAGTTCCACCTGGTGGGCATGTCACAGATTAGGCGGTTCTTGGGCAGGTTAAACTCCTTTTGGAGGTCCGTCAGCCGAGCACTGGCTTTATATGACCGGCGGAAATGCACACAGACTTTCCTGGCCTGCCTCAGGACATCCTGTAAGCCCGGGTACCTGCCCAAGAACCGCTGCACCACCAAGTTAAGGACGTGAGCCAAACAGGGCACATGGGTCAGTTGTCCCTGTCGGAGGGCAGAGAGGAGGTTGGTGCCATTGTCGCAAACCACCATTCCTGCCTTAAGTTGGCGTGGCGTCAACCACCTCTGAACCTGCCCCTGCAGAGCTGACAGAACCTCTGCCCCAGTGTGGCTCCTGTCCCCCAAGCACACCAGCTCAAGCACCGCATGGCATCTTTTGGCCTGCGTACTTGCGTAGCCCCTTGAACGCCTACGGAGCACCGCTGGTTCCGAGGAAGAGGCCATGGAGGAAGAAGAAGAGGAGGGGGTGGAGGAGAGAGGTGTGTCACAATCAGCATTTTGGAGGCGTGGTGGCGGAACAACCTCCAACACTACTGCACCTTGTCCTGCATCCTTCCCAGCTGCCAGCAGAGTCACCCAATGCGCCGTGAAACTTAGGTAACGTCCCTGTCCATGCCTGCTGGACCATGAGTCAGCGGTAATATGCACCTTACCGCTGACCGCCCTGTCCAGCGAGGCATGGACATTGCCTTCCACATGCCGGTAGAGAGCCGGAATCGCCTTCCGTGAGAAAAAGTGGCGTTTGGGTACCTGCCACTGAGGAACCGCACATTCCACAAACTCACGGAAGGGGGCAGAGTCTACCAACTGAAAAGGCAGCAGTTGAAGTGCTAGCAATTTTGCCAAGCTAGCATTCAACCGCTGGGCATGTGGATGGCTGGGAGCAAACTTCTTTCGGCGGTGCAGCAGCTGGGGCAGGGAAATTTGCCTGGTACAATCTGACGTCGGTGTACCAAAAGCAGATTGCCCACAAGTACTTGGCTGTGACACACCTAATTCTACACCTTCATTCCTCTCACTGCAGGTCTCAGAGAGGACTGAAGGTCTAGTGGGGTTGGAAATCTCAGCTGATGAGGAGCAAGGAGAGATCCTCTTTGTTCTTTGGTGTGGGTCTTTTAGATATGCTTGCCAACGAACTGCATGGCAGGTCAACATATGTCTGGTCAAGCATGTGGTACCCAAGCGGGAGATGTTTTGGCCACGCGAGATACGCTTGAGACATATGTTGCAAATAGCAGCGGTGCGATCTGATGCACTCGTCTCAAAAAAGGCCCACACCAAAGAACTTTTTGAATAACGCGCAGAGACTGCAGCGCCCTGCACATGTGGAGCTTTGGGGTGTGATGCAGTCAATGTGCTGCCCTTAGGCTGGCCCCTGGAGGGCATCCTGCCTCGTTGGTGATGTGCCGCCTCCTCCTCCTCTCTCCTATCAGGCACCCACGTTGAGTCAGTGACCTCATCATCCCCTCCCTCCTCATCACTGGAGCAAACCTGGCAGTATGCTGCAGCAGGGGGAGCATGACTGCCAGATTGCTGTCCTTCTTGGGCACCCCCTCTGTCCGTGCTCATGTTACTGCCTTCATCGAGCTCAGTATCATCATCAGAGCCTTCCAAACGCTGGGCATCCTCCTGGAGCATGTACCCAACACTGTGGTCAAACAGTTCGAGGGAATCCTCATGAGGACATGGTGGGGCTAGGGAAGGAGTCACTGATGACATTGAGCTGAGGGAAGAGGCCGCTGCTTTGCCAGACAAAGCACCCTGGGCATGGGTGAGAGAGGATGAGGAGGATGAGGACGGCTTGGTCATCCACTCGACCAAGTCTTCCGCATGTTGCGGCTCAACACGGCCAGCTGCCGAAAAAAAGGCCAAGCGTGTCCCATGGCCACGTGCTGATGGGGATGCACCGCCTCCACGACCAGCACTAGACACAGAGCCTGCTTGCCCTCTCTTATTGGCTTGTGACTGTCTGCCTCTCCTTCTTGGCCTTCCAGACATACTAATGGCCTGTAGCTGCACTAAGCTGGGATAGAACACCTGTAATTTTCTTCAGGTAGCTTTATATACTGTAACCAGACAAGCCTGCCTGTCAGTAGGAAGATAACAGGAACGGATCTAGCTGAACACTGTGAGCAGGACGCACTGCACTAAATGTAAATAGCAGGAACGGATCTAGCTGAACACTGTGAGCAGGACGCACTGACTGCACTAAATGTAAATAGCAGGAACGGATCTAGCTGAACACTGTGAGCAGGACGCACTGACTGCACTAAATGTAAATAGCAGGAACGGATCTAGCTGAACACTGTGAGCAGGACGCACTGCACTAAATGTAAATAGCAGGAACAGATCTAGCTGAACACTGTGAGCAGGACGCACTGCACTAAATGTAAATAGCAGGAACGGATCTAGCTGAACACTGTGAGCAGGATGCACTGACTGCACTAAATGTAAATAGCAGGAACGGATCTAGCTGAACACTGTGAGCAGGACGCACTGCACTAAATGTAAATAGCAGGAACGGATCTAGCTGAACACTGTGAGCAGGACGCACTGCACTAAATGTAAATAGCAGGAACGGATCTAGCTGAACACTGTGAGCAGGACGCACTGCACTAAATGTAAATAGCAGGAACAGATCTAGCTGAACACTGTGAGCAGGACGCACTGCACTAAATGTAAATAGCAGGAACAGATCTAGCTGAACACTGTGAGCAGGACGCACTGCACTAAATGTAAATAGCAGGAACGGATCTAGCTGAACACTGTGAGCAGGACGCACTGCACTAAATGTAAATAGCAGGAACGGATCTAGCTGAACACTGTGAGCAGGACGCACTGACTGCACTAAATGTAAATAGCAGGAACGGATCTAGCTGAACACTGTGAGCAGGACGCACTGCACTAAATGTAAATAGCAGGAACGGATCTAGCTGAACACTGTGAGCAGGACGCACTGCACTAAATGTAAATAGCAGGAACGGATCTAGCTGAACACTGTGAGCAGGACGCACTGACTGCACTAAATGTAAATAGCAGGAACAGATCTAGCTGAACACTGTGAGCAGGACGCACTGCACTAAATGTAAATAGCAGGAACGGATCTAGCTGAACACTGTGAGCAGGACGCACTGCACTAAATGTAAATAGCAGGAACGGATCTAGCTGAACACTGTGAGCAGGACGCACTGACTGCACTAAATGTAAATAGCAGGAACAGATCTAGCTGAACACTGTGAGCAGGACGCACTGCACTAAATGTAAATAGCAGGAACGGATCTAGCTGAACACTGTGAGCAGGACGCACTGCACTAAATGTAAATAGCAGGAACGGATCTAGCTGAACACTGTGAGCAGGACGCACTGACTGCACTAAATGTAAATAGCAGGAACAGATCTAGCTGAACACTGTGAGCAGGACGCACTGCACTAAATGTAAATAGCAGGAACGGATCTAGCTGAACACTGTGAGCAGGACGCACTGCACTAAATGTAAATAGCAGGAACGGATCTAGCTGAACACTGTGAGCAGGACGCACTGCCCTAAATGTAAATAGCAGGAACAGATCTAGCCTAATCTATCTAACTCAAATCAAATGACACTGTCTCTCTCTCTCTCTCTCAGCACACCGGAACACACTACACAGGGCCGCCGTGCAGGTGGCCTTATATAGTGTGGGGCGTGTACTAAATCCCCTGATCCATAATTGGCCAAAGCCACCCTGGCTTTGGCCAATTACAGCTCTCTCTACTGACGGCGCTGTGATTGGCCAAGCATGCGGGTCATAGTGCATGCTTGGCCAATCATCAGCCAGCAATGCACTGCGATGCCGTAGTGAATTATGGGCCGTGACGAGCCACACGAATTTGGCGCGAACGGCCCATAACGTTCGCAATTCGACGGACGGTCGAACAGCCGATGTTCGAGTCGAACACGAAGCTCATTCCTACTCCAGGTACTTAGATCAATACACAATAATAAATGATATGCATATGAATCAAGAGTTAGGGGTCAGGGCTGGGGTTTGGGTTAGGGGTAGGGTTGAGCTTAGAGGTAGGGATCAGGGCTAGTGGTAGGGTTGGGGTTGGGATTAGAGCTAGGACTAGATGTATGGTTAGTTTTGGGGTTAGGGGTTAGGGGTAGGGATGGAATTGAGGTTGGAGTTAGGGGTAGGGTTGGAATTAGGGGTAGGGATTAGGGCTTGGGTTAGGGATTGGGGTTAGGGCTAGTAGTAAGGTTAGGGGTAAGGGTGGAGTTGGTGTTGGAGTTAGGGGTAGGGTTAGAGTTGGGGTTAGGGGTAGTGGTAGGGTTAGGTTTAGGATTGGGTTTAGGGTTTGGGGTAGGTTTGGGGTTGGAGTTAGGGTTGGTGTTAGGGGTAGGGATTAGGGCTAGTGGTAGGGTTAGGGGTAAGGGTGGATTTGGGGTGGGAGCTAGGGTTAGGGTTGGGGTTAGAGGTAGGGATTAGTGCTTGGGTTAGGGGTTGGGGTTGGGGCTAGTGGTAGGGTTAGGGGTAAGGGTGAAGTTGGTGTTGGAGTTAGGGGTAGTGTTAGAGTTGGGGTTAGGGGTAGTGGTAGGGTTAGGATTGGGTGTTGGGTTAAGGGTAGGTTTGGGGTTGGAGTTAGGGGTAGGGTTAGGGTTGGGGTTAGGGGTAGGGATTAGGGCTTGGAGTTAGGGCTAGTGGTAGGGTTAGAGGTAAAGGTGGAGTTGGGGTTTGGAGAAAGGGTTGGGGTTTGGGGTAGGGATTAGGGCGAGGGTTAGGGTTGGGCTTTGGGTTTAGGCTAGTGGTAGGGATAGGGGTAGGTTTGGGGTTAGGACTAGAAGTATAGTTAGGGTTGGAGTTAGGGGTAGGGTTGGCGTGGGGGTTAGGAGTAGGGATTATGGTTTAGGTTAGGTTTAGGATTGGGTTTAGGGGTAGGGTTGGGTTTAGGGCTAGGTGTAGGGTTAGGGTTGGAGTTAGGGGTAGGGGTGGCGTGGGGGTTAGGAGTAGGGATTAGGGTTTAGGTTAGGTTTAGGATTGGGTTTAGGGGTAGGGTTGGGTTTAGGGCTAGGTGTAGGGTTAGGGTTGGAGTTAGGGGTAGGGTTAGAGTTGGGGTTAGGGCTTAGGTTAGGGTTGGGCTTTAGGTTTTGGCTAGTGATAGGGTAAGGGGTAGGGTTGGGGTTAGGACTAAATGTATGGTTAGGGTTGGAGTTAGGGGTAGGGTTGGTGTTGGGGTTAGGAGTAGGGATTAGGGCTTAAATTAGGGGTAGGGTTGGGTCTAGGGCTAGGTGTAGGGTTAGGGTTAGGATTGGGTGTAGGGTTAGGGCCACATACAGCCAGGCAGGTTACACATCCTTTCTTGGTTCTGCACTACAGCTTCCTGTGCCACTGCCCCGCCTCCATCCTGTTCATTGGACAATGTATCGGAATCATCTCATCTGTCCAATTAGAAGGAGGTGAAGCAGGAAGAAGTGAGCCCCCTGTGTGGTAGGAGGGTGTGGATCATGTGACAGTCTCTGGGCAGGTAGCACATACAGTACATATTACATGTATTTAATCATATTTACTATTTGTCTGCAATCTGTGTTAGAATAGATTTATAATATTTTACTTTCCTTTGGTTAAATAATCAAGTTTTCTGCCAGAATCGCGATGTGGGAAAGGTAATAAAACACAGAAAGAGAAAAATGAGCGGCAGCATCCGGTGTAGATGTGACACCATCGGGTGTGAAGTGACACGAGGTGGATGGTGCTACTGATCAGCTGGAAGATAATTACATTGTAACAACAAATAAATGGAACACCTCCGAAACGACACCGCCACACCGCCACACCGCCACACCGCCACACCGCCACACCGCGCACACTGACAGTTAGCGCATCTCATCAGGAAGGGGGTTCTCTTCTCACACCCCGAGATAAGGACTTGTCTTGTGTACTTGTCTGTGCCTGCAAGAAAGAAGAGCTCCGGGTAATATGGTACCAAATACAACAATTCTTAGTCCTCCTATCATCGGAGTATCAGAATATCGAGATTGTATATTGGCAAAGAAGCCAGAAGTGCGGACACCTGAAAGTACAAAAATCTATTAGGATAACCCAAAATATTATCCAAACTCTACCCCTATCCCTAACTCCACCCACTAATGATAACCCTAACACTAATGGTAACAATAACTCTGCCCCATTGTTTAACTAATTCCCTTCCATTGTGTGTTCAAAAAACGGCCAGTCAGTGGGCAACCCTAACACTAACCCTAACACTAACCCTAACACTAAGCCTAACACTAAGCCTAACACTAACCCTAACACTAACCCTAACACTAACCCTAACACTAAGCCTAACACTAAGCCTAACACAAAGCCTAACACTAACCATAACACTAACCCTAACACTAACCCTAACACTAAGCCTAACACTAACCCTAACACTAACCCTAACACTAAGCCTAACACTAACCCTAACACTAAGCCTAACACTAACCCTAACACTAACCCTAACACTAAGCCTAACACTAACCCTAACACTAACCCTAACACTAAGCCTAACACTAACCCTAACACTAACCATAACACTAACCCTAACACTAACCCTAACACTAAGCCTAACACTAACCCTAACACTAACCCTAACACTAACCCTAACACTAAGCCTAACACTAACCCTAACACTAACCCTAACACTAAGCCTAACACTAACCCTAACACTAAGCCTAACACTAACCCTAACACTAACCTTAACACTAACCCTAACACTAAGCCTAACACTAACCCTAACACTAACCCTAACACTAACCCTAACACTAAGCCTAACACTAACCCTAACACTAACCCTAACACTAAGCCTAACACTAACCCTAACACTAAGCCTAACACTAACCCTAACACTAAGCCTAACACTAACCTGAATTGTAACCCTAACATTCTAAACTTTTTCTTTAAAATATCCCGGCTCTCTAACGGTTTTGTACAGAGCAGCCTCCATCCCCTTCTTCTCAGGTCCCCCGCCGACGCTCCTGGCGTCTCCCTTCCACCAAATACCCCCATAGCAAGCTCATCGCTATAGGGACACTCGTACATTGTTACTCCCAAGCCCTGCTCTGTGTGTCCATAAAACCCACAGAGCATGGCCCCGCCCTCCGCTCCCTCCTCACTGGCTGTGATTGACAGCGGCAGGAGCCAAACTCTAACCCCTAAATTAAGACAAACACTAAGCCTAACACTAAGACAAAGCCTAACACTAACCTAACACTAACACTAACCAGGGAGCTCTGCTGGTGGACTACCTCCAAAAGGGTTCAACCATCAATGCAACATATTACTGTGCTTTATTGACAAAGCTGAGGCAAAATATCAAGGAAAAACGAAGAGGAAAGCTCTCCAAAGGTGTCATCATGTTGCATGACAATGCCTCGTCACACACTGCAGGTAAAACAATGTCAAAACTGACCTCCATAGGCAAGTGATGCCCTACAATATACTGCAGTAAAACTGCACTGACGCACTTCAATATACTGCTTTAAAACTGTACTGACGCACTTCAATATACTGCAGTAAAACTGCACTGGCGCACTTCAATATACTGCAGTAAAACTGCACTGGCGCACTTCAATATACTGCAGTAAAACTGTACTGACACACTTCGATATATTGCAGTAAAACTGCACTGACGCACTTCAATATACTGCAGTAAAACTGCACTGACACACTTCAATATACTGCAGTAAAACTGCAGTGCGTCAGTGCAGTTTTACTGTAATATTTTGAAGTGCGTCAGTGCAGTTTTACTGCAGTATATTGAAGTGCATCAGTGCAGTTTTACTGTAATATTTTGAAGTGCGTCAGTGCAGTTTTACTGCAATATATTGAGGTGTGTCAGTACAGTTTTACTGCAGTATATTGAAGTGTATCAGTTCAGTTTTTCTGCAATGTATTGTAGTGTATCAGTTCAGTTTTTCTGCAATGTATTGTAGTGTATTAGTTCAGTTTTACTGCAATATATTGAAGTGCGTCAGTGCAGTTTTACTGCAGTATATTGAAGTGCATCCGTGCAGTTTTACTGTAATATTTTGAAGTGCGTCAGTGCAGTTTTACTGCAATATATTGAAGTGTGTCAGTACAGTTTTACTGCAGTATATTGAAGTGCGTCAGTACCGTTTTACTGCAGTAAATTTAAGTGCGTCAGTACCGTTTTACTGCAGTATATTGAAGTGCGCCAGTGCAGTTTTACTGCAGTATATTGAAGTGCGTCAGTACCGTTTTACTGCAGTATATTGAAGTGCGTCAGTACGATTTTACTGCAGTATATTGAAGTGCGCCATTGCAGTTTTACTGCAGTATATTGAAGTGCGCCAGTGCAGTTTCAAAGTAGTATATTGAAGTGCGTCAGTGCAGTTTTACTGCAGTATATTGAAGTGCGTCAGTGCAGTTTTACGGCAATATATTGAAGTGCTCCAGTGCAGTTTTACTGCAGTATATTGAAGTGCGTCAGTGCAGTTTTACTGCAATATATTGAAGTGCTTCAGTGCAGTTTTACTGCAATATATTGAAGTGCGTCAGTGCAGTTTTACGGCAATATATTGAAGTGCTCCAGTGCAGTTTTACTGCAGTATATTGAAGTGTGTCAGTGCAGTTTTACTGCAGTATATTGAAGTGCGTCAGTGCAGTTTTACTGCAATATATCGAAGTGTGTCAGTACAGTTTCACTGCGGTATATTGAAGTGCGCCAGTGCAGTTTTACTGCAGTATATTGAAGTGCGCCAGTGCAGTTTTACTGCAGTATATTGTAGGGCATCACTTGCCTATGGAGGTCAGTTTTACCATTGTTTCACCTGCAGTGTGTGACGAGGCATTGTCATGCAACATGATGACACCTTTGGAGAGCTTTCCTCTTCGTTTTTCCTTGATATTTTGCCTCAGCTTTGTCAATAAAGCACAGTAATATGTTGCATTGATGGTTGAACCCTTTTGGAGGTAGTCCACCAGCAGAACTCCCTTCTTACCCCAAAAAAACTGTTGCCATTTGCTTCTGCACTGACCTTTTCACACGGAACTTCTTTGGGCCCGGGGGGGAACCACTGTGCCTCCATTCCATAGACTGTTTCTGTGTCTCAGGATCATAACAGTAGATCCATGTCTCATCACCGGTTACCAGTTTGTCCAGCAAATCTGACTAATTTCTTGCAGAATGTTGCAAAACAGACACCGATGTCTCCACACGTTTCCTCTTTCGTTCGGTTGTCAAAAGTTTTGGGATCCACTTTGCTGCAAGCTTTCTCATTTCCAAGTCGTTGTGGATAATGTCACCAACTCTCTCACGTGATATTCCAGATATGTAGCAATACTTTTGGCTGATATTCGGCGGTCCTCTGTGATCATGTCATCGATGGCTTTCACATTTGCAGGTACAGAGAGAGAAACAGGGCCATCCACTGGTTTTCTCACTTTCAACACCGAAATGGCCAGTGTTAAAATTGACAACCCAACGTATGAAGGTCCGCTGTCACCCAAAGTTTGTGACATTTCATCATGGATCTGCTTCACACCTTTCCCTCGGAGACACAGGAACTTGATTATGGTCCTATGCTCTTCCACATCATAGGTAGTTGATTTTTGCACCATTGAATGTAGACAAGTTGCCTGATACACCCGGCAATTTACAGCTTCCTCGCTCAAATTTTCTCTGGGTAAGGCTCAATACTTATCAGCACCCCCCTCCCCCCATCCCCCTCATACATTGCGGCCTCATCATAGAGACTTGTTTACAAATAAAGAAAGCTTGGGGAGGAAATGTTATTTTATTTCCTTTTATAAATGCAATTATTGCTGCAGCAGGTTCCATACACAGTACAGATGCACCACTTTACAGGAAGACCCCCCCAGGCACGATATTTAAAGGAATTTTTCATTTTTATTGTTTCACTTGAAGCATCAATAAATCATGGCTCCTTTAAAAATTATCTTTTTTAAAAACTCATGTGATCCCCCGTGTTAGTGCAGTCGCTAAACCAATGGAGCTGATGATCAAAGTCACATCTGGGTGGAGTTTGGCTTTATAAAACTGATGCTGAAATAATTTCAAACTCAGAAAACGTTGTCTCATTCTTCAATGTAGAATTGCTGGACGCGGAGTGGAGATAATATTACGTGTACACCGCCACCATTAATACTTCATTGGACTGGCGGTCTGTCATGTTGCAGTGATTGCGTCCGGACCATCTACTAATGCGATATCCGCGTCCCCGGCTGGCCGATTAGAATAACAACATTAAAGGCTTTTCATTGGTCCAGCACTGACACATTCGCCCCGGAGCCCACATTTTCCGTGTCCTTTCGCAGCTTTAGCCCGAGTCGCCCTCCGAGATTAAAAGGAGGGGCGGTAATATGTGACGGGGAGTCTGAGCCGGAACATTCGGCGTGGAAAGTCTTACCTGCAGCTCCCGGAATGCAGATGAGGCACAAAATCCCAACGCAGTCCCCGGAGACGGTCCTGTAAGTCAGACGCTCGCAGTCCTCAGCACAGAGGAGAGAAGAGTTCAGGCAGAGGTCACTCCAGAGTTCTGTCCTCAGGAAGATAATCGTCCCCCGGAATCTCCATTCCCTTACAGGCGATCTGTAGATGGAGGATGTGAATGAGGAGCAGTATGAGGTGTGAGGAGGATTGGATTGATACTTTTCTGTAGTCAATAAAAAAAGCACTTCTACTGAGTACTCAAAAAAGATCATAAACTTATTCCAATGAACCCGCTATACAAATACAATTTCAACAAATCAACAGGGCAGCTGTATTACCTGTGTAATAGCAGTGTAGTAGTGGTGTAGTAGTGGTGTAGTAACGGTGTAGTAGTGGTGTAGTAGCGGTGTAGTAGCAGTGTAGTAGTGGTGTAGTCGTGGTGTAGTAGCAGTGTAGTAGTGGTTTAGTAGTGGTGTAGTAGTGGTGTAGTAGCAGTGTAGTCGTGGTGTAGTCGTGGTGTAGTAACAGTGTAGTAGTGGTGTAGTAGCGGTGTAGTAGCAGTGTAGTAGTGGTGTAGTTGTGGTGTAGTAGCAGTGTAGTAGTGTTGTAGTCGTGGTGTAGTAACAGTGTAGTAGTGGTGTAGTCATGGTGTAGTAGCGGTGTAGTAGGGGCCCCACGTTGGGTTGTCTGTATAGGGGCCCCATGTTGGGTTGTCTGTATGGGGCCCTTTGTTGGGTTGTCTGTATGGTGCCCCGTGTCGGGTTGTCTGCATGGGGCTCCTCGTTGGGTTGTCTGTATGGGGCCCCGTGTTGGGTTGTCTGTATGGGGCCCTGTGTTGGGTTGTCTGTATGGGGCCCTTCGTTGGGTTGTCTGTATGGGGTCCTTCGTTGGGTTGTCTGTATGGGGTCCATGTTGGGTTGTCTGTATGGGGCCCCGTGTTGGGTTGTCTGTATGGGGTCCTGTGCTGGGTTGTCTGTATGGGGCCCCGTGTTGGGTTGTCTGTATGGGGCCCCATGTTGGGTTGTTTGTATGGGGCACTTCGTTGGGTTGTCTGTATGGGGCCCTTCATTGGGTTGTCTGTATGGGGCCCTTCATTGGGTTGTCTGTATGGGGCCCTTCGTTGGGTTGTCTGTATGGGGCCCTTCGTTGGGTTGTCTGTATGGGGCCCTATGCTGGGTTGTCTGTATGGGGTCCTTCGTTGGGTTGTCTGTATGGGGTCCTTCGTTGGGTTGTCTGTATAGGGTCCATGTTGGGTTGTCTGTATGGGGCCCCGTGTTGGGTTGTCTGTATGGGGCCCTGTGCTGGGTTGTCTGTATGGGGCCCCGTGTTGGGTTGTCTGTATGGGGCCCCGTTTTGGGCTGTCTGTATGGGGCCCGGTAGTTTCTAACAGCAGCCCTGAGTACACACTATAGAGTGATATACTTTGTTCAGATTTCATGTCTGAGGTTTACAACCACTTTAAGTGCTAATCCACCCCTCTGGATTCATTTTAACATTTTCATTAAGAAAAATTCTTATTTTTTCTCTTTCTTGATTTTTCAGTTTTTCATATTATTCATTAAATAACACAAAAAAAGAAGAGGAGCGATCGTCTGCAGGATGGAAGGGAGTGAATAGGGCGTATAGAGAGTCAGATCCAGCCAATGATTGATCAGATGGGAGGGAGAGAATGGTGACATGTTCATCCAATCATCACATTCATCACATCTAGTATGGAAATCCTCATCACAAACATTCGTCCCATTCGATGGCTTCCTCTCATTTTCTACCTCAATGGTCAGTCATATAAATAGAGGCGTACCCCCCCTCCCCCCTCTGCAGGGACACAGACACTAAACCTTGGCAGAGGCTCTAACCCTTTCCTACTCCATTCAGAACTAAGAAAAGCCTTTCACCTTTATATACTTTTGTTATTATAACAATTGTTATTTTGTTTCTATTGCACTTTCCTCCCCAGGGATGCAAAGGGCAGATCAGCCAATGAGGACGCACTCAGTAGAATATCGCCATTCAGAAATCAACCAACCGGCATGTCTTTAGAGGGTGGGAGTGTCTGGCCAGATACCTCTAATGTGATTTGAGGGCAACTAAGTAGTAACAAAAAGATCCAAAAGTATTAAAAGTCATAAATGTTATTGCAAATGTTAAAATTCAACCTATAATAGAAACTTTGTTCCCAAAAAAAAGACATTTCTACCGTATTATCATATTTAAAAAAAACAAAGCCACCGATGTACACCCAGCCTGCGACGCCCAGCCTGCTTCATGCTGCTTCAGTTGTCTTTTTACAGCCAATCCTATTTGCTGGGAAAGTCCAACGCGTTTCGAATAAATACATTTACAAAATTCTTCATCAGGGAGATTGTACCGCGCTATGATACAAAATAATGATGTCATCCAGGAAACCTCTGACATAAAACACACCTTACAGAAATATCTTGACTTCCGGAAAGGTTTTACCCCCTTCATGACAAGAGCGTTTTCTGCTATTCAGCAAAATGACTTGGTTGCCCTTGGAGATGCACCGAACACCCCCCCTTCTCTTGAACATGGAAAAAGGCCCTGATCCGCAAACTCCATTGAAGTCTTTAGGAGCTGAACAGGAAAAATCCCCATTTTGAAGGTTTATATGCAAGTAATTGGCTATAAATGGGTTATGGGGGATGGGGGTCCGGGTACTGCCCTGGGGGACATGTATCAATGCAAAAGCAAAAAATGTTTTCTAAAAAACAATTGTTTTTTCAGGAGCAGTGATTTAATGATGCTTAAAGTGAAACAATAAAAATGAAAAATTGGCTTTAAATATCGTGCCTGGGGGGGTCCCCTTAGTCTGCCTGTAAAGTGATGCGTCTGTACCATGTATAGAACCTGCTGCAGCAAAAATGACATTTATAAAGAAAAAAAACAAGGTGAATAATCAACTTTCAAGCCTGGAAACTTATCAAAGGATCCTGGTATAGGCTTTTGGACCATTACCAGTGGCTGTACTTTAGATACATCCCCCTCTATGGCTATACCTGATGATCTGATCTTTCATATCTCTATGACTCCGGAGCCTCGATTTACATACAAATAGTTTTTGAATATGTAGTGCTTACTGTGCCTGATATCAATAAATTCTCCTGAAGAAGCCAATTACCAAGGTGAAACATGTAGCGATGAAATCAGTTTGTACTTGTATTAGTTCTGCAATATCAATATTTACCTTTTGGATGTTTTGTTTTTAACATTCCAATAAATTTCTACTTTTTATAAATGTATTTTGTTAAAATTTTGCACCTTATAAATCCCAAATACATTGTAAAATTGCTATTTATCTATCAAGGTATCTTTACTAGATGATAAGCAAAATACCTTTTCTCCATACAAATATATAGTTTATTACATATGAATCACATGTGAGTACATGACATGAAAGTGGGGTTCCACCCAAAAAAACAAAAATACCTCAAAAATTCTAAAAAAAACAAAACAAAAAAATATTTGGATATTTTTTTTTCACTTACCTCTAAATGCCTGTTGCTAGGTGGTCCCTCGTAGTCTGCCCCTTCCTTTGCCTGGGCTGGTGACATCACTTCCCCCTCGGCACAGGAAGGGCTCCGCTCTGCTCCCTCCCTCCTGTCAATCATCTGGGACCCATTACAGGTCCCAGGTGATTGAGCGGCCAATCACGGCGCGCGGCGCCGCTCGCGCATGCGCAGTGGGTGTCAGGCTGTGAAGCCACAGCCCGGCGCCCACAGTTGAAATGCCGGCGCCGATGAGCGGAGGGGGGGATGAGCGGGGCTTCGATCCCCCGCATCGCTGGACCCCGGGACAGGTAAGTGTCCAATTAAAAGTCAGCAGCTGCAGTATTTGTAGCTGCTGACTTTTAATTTTTTTTTTTTTTTTGACGGCCCCCCGGGTGGAACTCCTCTTTAACAACAATAATATAAAACACCAGACTCTGAGATCCATGTTCACATAATTGTAACAGGACCATAACACATCAGTATAGAGCAGTAAAACAATGTTTAAAAAATATTTGATCGCACACTTGGATTGTATAATCATACTGTAGACATCTATATATCCCGACGCGTTTCATGGACAACCTCCAATCTTCAGGAGCAGATGCAAAATCTGTATCTATGAACATATTGTAAAATGACAGCAGAGCTAACAAAAGAGGAGGGAGGGAAAGAAAAAGAGGTGTAAATAATAAGGATGACAACCGTGAATCACCGATTGGTGGTTACCGGGACTGACTGGGGGGGGGGGGGGGGGGGGAGCACCATCAGTCCCGGGAGAGGAGGGGGTGAACCCCAAAAGGATGGAAAGCCGAACAGGAAACAGACACCCCTGGGGAGCCATCCCCCATATATGACCTGGAAAGTGATAATCACATCACCAAGTATCTCTAAAAATGTGAAATATATGTGTAATGATAAGAGAAAAGATGATAATCCATATATGTGAAAACTTACAATTACCAACATAGGAGTCAGTCTGCTGTTATATTGCCAGTCAGAGTGTAATAAGAGCAAAACATACGGTCCGGATAGAGCATATTGGCCCCGGACAAAGAGGGGAAGTCTGATCCAGCTAGGAGGAGTATATACTGTATACTCCAATATAGCCAATGGGTGACCGCCAACGTCACACGGACAGCTGATTAGAGGGAAGGCGCCGCCACCTGAGCAGGAATAACTGGCGCCATGATTCCTATATAAGCCTAGATACAAACACACAGCGCTGGCGTAATGACGTCATATGCCCGGCGCTGGGGGCGTGGTATCGATGCACATTGGGACGTCTCCCTGAGCCCCCACGTCACCAGATCACCGCCACACATATGATAACGATCACCACCACACATATGATAACAATCACCACCACACATATGAGAACGATCACCACCACACATATGATAACGATCACCACCACACATATAACGATCACCACCACACATATGATAACGATCACCACCACACATATAACGATCACCACCACACATATGATAACGATCACCACCACACATATAACGATCACCACCACACATATGATAACGATCACCACCACACATATGATAACGATCACCACCACACATATAACGATCACCACCACACATATGATAACGATCACCACCACACATATGACAACGATCACCACCACACATATGATAACGATCACCACCACACATATAACGATCACCACCACACATATGACAACGATCACCACCACACATATGATAACGATCACCACCACACATATAACGATCACCACCACACATATGATAACGATCACCACCACACATATGATAACGATCACCACCACACATATAACGATCACCACCACACATATGACAACGATCACCGCCACACATATGAGAACGATCACCACCACACATATGATAACGATCACCACCACACATATGATAACGATCACCACCACACATATGATAACGATCACCGCCACACATATGATAACGATCACCACCACACATATGATAACGATCACCACCACACATATGATAACGATCACCACCACACATATGATAACGATCACCACCACACATATGAGAACGATCACCACCACACATATGAGAACGATCACCACCACACATATGAGAACGATCACCACCACACATATGATAACGATCACCACCACACATATGATAACGATCACCACCACACATATGAGAACGATCACCACCACACATATGATAACGATCACCACCACACATATGAGAACGATCACCACCACACATATGATAACGATCACCGCCACACATATGATAACGATCACCACCACACATATGATAACGATCACCACCACACATATGATAACGATCACCGCCACACATATGATAACAATCACCACCACACATATCAGAATGAAATAATATTTTCACCAAAGAAATGGAGCAGAATACATTTCGGTTGAAATTTATGAAGGAAGATTATTTATTTGCAAAATTTTATAACAGAAATGAAGAAAAATGCATTTTTTTCAAAACTTTTGGTCCTTTTTGTGATTATTTGGCCAAAAAAGATTCTATGCGCCCCGAGCCCACCCTATTTTGAAGCCTATTAGAGTCTCTGGCTCTAATCAGGTGCTTCAAACCCCCCCCCCCATAGGAATTCATTTACCCGGCATCCTGAAGGGGGTTGGATGCATGGATAGGGGAGGCGGCCATGGATAGGGGAGGCGGCCATGGATAGGGGAGGCGGCCATGGATAGGGGAGGCGGCCATGGATGGGGGAGGCGGCCATGTATAGGGGAGGCGGCCATGGATAGGGGAGGCGGCCATGGATAGGGGAGGCGGCCATGGATAGGGGAGGCGGCCATGTATAGGGGAGGCGGCCATGTATAGGGGGGTGGCACCTGTGCACCCTTAATGGATGGGCCGTTCCTGATTATTTACTTGGGGAGGAAACCCCAGCAAGCACAGGAAGGACATGCAAACTGCATGCAAATACTGTCCTGACCGGAACTTGAACTCGGGACCCCAATGCTGCAAAGAGGGCTAAACACTGAGTCCCTGTGCTGCCCCTTCTTCCAGGTCCCCCTACACTTATATGGCGCTGACTTTTCTGGGGCTGTGGGGGGGGGAGGGGGAGCATAGGGGCCCCGTGGATCACACATCTTATACAATCTATCCAGCAGAAGTGAAATGAACAGAAGTAAATCGCTCTGAGAGAAGAGAGACGATTGATGAAGATTGAAGCGGTAGATTGCCATGGACGGCCTTGTTACCACGATAAGTGACGAGTGTCAGGGACTAAAGGAGCGGCCGCTGCCTCCTGATTGTCATATTCCCCACCTGGGGCGCCTCCCGACAAAGTCATTTATACAAAGGCCGAGCCAGCCTGGAAATGCGATTATTTTGATGGAGAGAAAAAAAGAAATCCTCATTTGCCTCGACCCGGAGGTGAGACGGCCGGGGATTTACCAATAAACCGAAGTTTACATCTTACTGACAGGCAGAACGGGGAAGCCGGACTTAAAGGAAAGTGTTCAGAAATTAATCAAATCCAACGCCGGGGATTTACACCTGAAAGATGATCCCACCTGAGAAACGATTCCACCTGAGAGATGATCCCACCTGAGAAACGATCCCACCTGGGAGATGATCCCACCTGAGAGAGGATCCCACCTG
>JBBDGP010005793.1:0-114880 GCA_037952835.1 Lithobates septentrionalis | reverse complement strand
GGGGGCTCTGATGTCATCACTAACCCTTTCATTGCTGGAGTCAGGATGGGGGGGCTCTCATGTCATCACTAACCCTTTCATTTCTGGAGTCAGGATGGGGGGGCTCTCATGTCATCACTAACCCTTTCATTGCTGGAGTCAGGATGGGGGGGCTCTGATGTCATCACTAACCCTTTCATTTCTGGAGTCAGGATGGGGGTGCTCTCATGTCATCACTAACCCTTTCATTGCTGGAGTCAGGATGGGGGGGCTCTCATGTCATCTCTAACCCTTTCATTGCTGGAGTCAGGATGGGGGGGCTCTCATGTCATCACTAACCCTTTCATTTCTGGAGTCAGAATGGGGGGGCTCACATGTCATCACTAACCCTTTCATTTCTGGAGTCAGGATGGAGGGGCTCACATGTCATCACTAACCCTTTCATTGCTGGAGTCAGGATGGAGGGGCTCTCATGTCATCTCTAACCCTTTCATTGCTGGAGTCAGGATGGGGGGGCTCTCATGTCATCACTAACCCTTTCATTTCTGGAGTCAGAATGGGGGGGCTCACATGTCATCACTAACCCTTTCATTTCTGGAGTCAGGATGGGGGGGCTCTGATGTCATCACTAACCCTTTCATTTCTGGAGTTAGGATGGGGGGGGGGCTCTGATGTCATCTCTAACCCTTTCATTGCTGGAGTCAGGATGGGGGGGCTCTCATGTCATCACTAACCCTTTCATTTCTGGAGTCAGGATGGGGGGCTCTCATGTCATCACTAACCCTTTCATTGCTAGAGTCAGGATGGGGGGGGGCTCTCATGTCATCACCAACCCTTTCATTGCTGGAGTCAGGATGGGGGGGCTCTCATGTCATCACTAACCCTTTCATTTCTGGAGTCAGGATGGGGGGCTCTCATGTCATCACTAACCCTTTCATTTCTGGAGTCAGGATGGGGGGCTCTCATGTCATCACTAACCCTTTCATTGCTGGAGTCAGGATGGGGGGGGGGGTCTGATGTCATCACTAACCCTTTCATTGCTGGAGTCAGGATGGGGGGGCTCTCATGTAATCACTAACCCTTTCATTGCTGGAGTCAGGATGGGGGACTCTCATGTCATCACTAACCCTTTCATTGCTGGAGTCAGGATGGGGGAGGGGCTCTAATGTCATCACTAACCCTTTCATTACTGGAGTCAGGATGGGGGGCTCTAATGTCATCACTAACCCTTTCATTGCTGGAGTCCGGATGGGGGGGCTCTCATTTAATCACTAACCCTTTCATTGCTGGAGTCAGGATGGGGGGGCTCTCATGTCATCACTAACCCTTTCATTGCTGGAGTCCGGATGGGGGGGCTCTCATTTAATCACTAACCCTTTCATTGCTGGAGTCAGGATGGGGGGGGCTCTGATGTCATCACTATCCCTTTCATTGCTGGAGTCAGGATGGGGGGGCTCTCATGTAATCACTAACCCTTTCATTGCTGGAGTCCGGATGGGGCGGCTCTCATGTAATCACTAACCCTTTCATTGCTGGAGTCAGGATGGGGGGGCTCTCATGTCATCACTAACCCTTTCATTGCTGGAGTCAGGATGGGGGGGGGCTCTAATGTCATCACTAACCCTTTCATTGCTGGAGTCAGGATGGGGGGGCTCTCATGTGATCACTAACCCTTTCATTGCTGGAGTCAGGATGGGGGGCTCTGATGTCATCACTAACCCTTTCATTGCTGGAGTTAGGATGGGGGGGGCTCTCATGTCATCACTAACCCTTTCATTGCTGGAGTCAGGATGGGGGGGCTCTCATGTCATCACTAACTCTTTCACTGCTGGAGTCAGGATGGGGGGCTCTCATATCATCACTAACCCTTTCATTATTGGAGTCATGATGGGGGGGGCTCTCATATCATCACTAACCCTTTCATTGTTGGAGTCCGGATGGGGGGGCTCTCATGTAATCACTAACCCTTTCATTGCTGGAGTCCGGATGGGGGGGCTCTGATGTCATCACTAACCCTTTCATTGCTGGAGTCCGGATGGGGGGGCTCTAATGTCATCACTAACCCTTTAATTGCTGGAGTCAGGATGGGGGGGGGGGCTCGCATGTCATCACTAACCCTTTCATTGCTGGAGTCAGGATGGGGGGGCTCTAATGTCATCACTAACCCTTTCATTGCTGGAGTCAGGATGGGGGGGGCTCTAATGTCATCACTAACCCTTTCATTGCTGGAGTCAGGATGGGGGGGGGGGCTCGCATGTCATCACTAACCCTTTCATTACTGGAGTCAGGATGGGGGGGCTCTGATGTCATCACTAACCCTTTCAGTTCTGGAGTCAGGATGGCGGGGCTCTCATGTCATCACTAACCCTTTCATTACTGGAGTCAGGATGGGGGGGGGGGCTCTGATGTCATCACTAACCCTTTCATTGCTGGAGTCAGGATGGGGGGGCTCTCATGTCATCACTATCCCTTTCAGTTCTGGAGTCAGGATGGGGGGGGGGCTCTCATGTCATCACTATCCCTTTCAGTTCTGGAGTCATTATGGGGGGCTCTGATGTCATCAATAACCCTTTTATTGCTGGAGTCAGGATGGGGGGCTCTCATGTCATCACTAACCCTTTCATTGCTGGAGTCAGGATGGGGGCTCTGATGTCATCACTAACCCTTTCATTGCTGGAGTCAGGATGGGGGGGGGGGGCTCTCATGTCATCACTAACCCTTTCATTGCTGGAGTCAGGATGGGGGGCTCTAATGTCATCACTAACCCTTTCATTGTTGGAGTCATGATGGGGGGGGGGCTCTCATATCATCACTAACCCTTTCATTGCTGGAGTCCGGATGGGGGAGGGGCTCTCATGTCATCACTAACCCTTTCATTGCTGGAGTCCGGATGGGGGGGCTCTGATGTCATCACTAACTCTTTCACTGCTGGAGTCAGGATGGGGGGGCTCTCATGTCATCACTAACCCTTTCATTGCTGGAGTCAGGATGGGGGGGCTCTCATGTCATCACTAACCCTTTCATTGCTGGAGTCAGGATGGGGGGCTCTCATGTCATCACTAACCCTTTCATTGCTGGAGTCAGGATGGGGGGCTCTGATGTCATCACTAACCCTTTCATTTCTGGAGTCAGGATGGGGGGCTCTCATGTCATCACTAACCCTTTCATTGCTGGAGTCAGGATGGGGGGGGCTCTCATGTCATCACTAACCCTTTCATTGCTGGAGTCAGGATGGGGGGCTCTCATGTCATCACTAACCCTTTCATTGCTGGAGTCAGGATGGGGGGGGGTCTGATGTCATCACTAACCCTTTCATTGCTGGAGTCAGGATGGGGGGGCTCTGATGTCATCACTAACCCTTTCATTGCTGGAGTCAGGATGGGGGGGCTCTGATGTCATCACTAACCCTTTCATTGCTGGAGTCAGGATGGGGAGGGGCTCTCATGTCACACTAACCCTTTCATTGCTGGAGTCAGGATGGGGGGGGCTCTAATGTCATCACTAACCCTTTCATTACTGGAGTCAGGATGGGGGGCTCTAATGTCATCACTAACCCTTTCATTGCTGGAGTCAGGATGGGGGGGCTCTGATGTCATCACTAACCCTTTCATTGCTGGAGTCAGGATGGGGGGGGCTCTGATGTCATCACTAACCCTTTCATTGCTGGAGTCAGGATGGGGGAGGGGCTCTCATGTCATCTCTAACCCTGTCATTGCTGCACTCAGGATGGGGGGGCTCTGATGTCATCACTAACCCTTTCATTGCTGGAGTCAGGATTGGGGGGGCTCTGATGTCATCACTAACCCTTTCATTGCTGGAGTCAGGATGGGGGGCTCTCATGTCATCACTAACCCTTTCATTTCTGGAGTCAGGATGGGGGGCTCTGATGTCATCACTAACCCTTTCATTGCTGGAGTCAGGATGTGGGGGGGGGGGCTCTCATATCATCACTAACCCTTTCATTGCTGGAGTCAGGATGGGGGGGCTCTGATGTCATCACTAACCCTTTCATTGCTGGAGTCAGGATGGGGGGGCTCTCATGTCATCACTAACCCTTTCATTGCTGGAGTCAGGATGGGGGGGCTCTGATGTCATCACTAACCCTTTCATTGCTGGAGTCAGGATGGGGGGGCTCTCATGTCATCACTAACCCTTTCATTGCTGGAGTCAGGATGGGGGGCTCTCATGTCATCACTAACCCTTTCATTTCTGGAGTCAGGATGGCGGGGCTCTCATGTCATCACTAACCCTTTCATTGCTGGAGTCAGGATGGGGGGCTCTGATGTCATCACTAACCCTTTCATTGCTGGAGTCAGGATGGGGGAGGGGCTCTCATGTCATCTCTAACCCTTTCATTGATGGAGTCAGGATGGGGGGGCTCTCATGTCATCACTAACCCTTTCATTTCTGGAGTCAGAATGGGGGGCTCACATGTCATCACTAACCCTTTCATTTCTGGAGTCAGGATGGGGGGCTCTGATGTCATCACTAACCCTTTCATTTCTGGAGTTAGGATGGGGGGGGGCTCTGATGTCATCTCTAACCCTTTCATTGCTGGAGTCAGGATGGGGGGGCTCTCATGTCATCACTAACCCTTTCATTTCTGGAGTCAGGATGGGGGGGGCTCTCATGTCATCACTAACCCTTTCATTGCTGGAGTCAGGATGGGGGGGCTCTGATGTCATCACTAACCCTTTCATTGCTGGAGTCAGGATGGGGGGGCTCTGATGTCATCACTAACCCTTTCATTGCTGGAGTCAGGATGGGGGGGCTCTGATGTCATCACTAACCCTTTCATTGCTGGAGTCAGGATGGGGGGGCTCTGATGTCATCACTAACCCTTTCATTGCTGGAGTCAGGATAGGGGGGCTCTCATGTCATCTCTAACCCTTTCATTGCTGGAGTCAGGATGGGGGGGGCTCTCATTTAATCACTAACCCTTTCATTGCTGGAGTCAGGATGGGGGGGCTCTCATGTCATCACTAACCCTTTCATTGCTGGAGTCAGGATTGGGGGTCTCTGATGTCATCACTAACCCTTTCATTGCTGGAGTCAGGATGGGGGGCTCTCATGTCATCACTAACCCTTTCATTTCTGGAGTCAGGATGGGGGGGCTCTGATGTCATCACTAACCCTTTCATTGCTGGAGTCAGGATGGGGGGGGCTCTGATGTCATCACTAACCCTTTCATTGCTGGAGTCAGGATGGGGGGGCTTCTCATGTCATCACTAACCCTTTCATTTCTGGAGTCAGGATGGGGGGGCTCTCATGTCATCACTAACCCTTTCATTGCTGGAGTCAGGATGGGGGGGCTCTGATGTCATCACTAACCCTTTCATTGCTGGAGTCAGGATGGGGGGGCTCTCATGTCATCACTAACCCTTTCATTGCTGAGTCAGGATGGGGGGCTCTCATGTCATCACTAACCCTTTCATTTCTGGAGTCAGGATGGGGGGCTCTCATGTCATCACTAACCCTTTCATTGCTGGAGTCAGGATGGGGGCTCTGATGTCATCACTAACCCTTTCATTGCTGGAGTCAGGATGGGGGAGGGGCTCTCATGTCATCTCTAACCCTTTCATTGCTGGAGTCAGGATGGGGGGGCTCTCATGTCATCACTAACCCTTTCATTTCTGGAGTCAGAATGGGGGGGGCTCACATGTCATCACTAACCCTTTCATTTCTGGAGTCAGGATGGGGGGGCTCTGAAGTCATCACTAACCCTTTCATTTCTGGAGTTAGGATGGGGGGGGGGCTCTGATGTCATCTCTAACCCTTTCATTGCTGGAGTCAGGATGGGGGGGCTCTCATGTCATCACTAACCCTTTCATTTCTGGAGTCAGGATGGGGGGGGGGCTCTCATGTCATCACTAACCCTTTCATTGCTGGAGTCCGGATGGGGGGGCTCTCATGTCATCACTAACCCTTTCATTGCTGGAGTCAGGATGGGGGAGGGGCTCTCATGTCATCACTAACCCTTTCATTGCTGGAGTCAGGATGGGGGGGCTCTAATGTAATCACTAACCCTTTCATTGCTGGAGTCAGGATGGGGGGGGGCTCTAATGTCATCACTAACCCTTTCATTGCTGGAGTCAGGATAGGGGGGCTCTGATGTCATCACTAACCCTTTCATTGCTGGAGTCAGGATGGGGGGGCTCTGATGTCATCACTAACCCTTTCATTGCTGGAGTCTGATGGGGGGGGCTCTCATGTCATCACTAACCCTTTCATTGCTGGAGTCAGGATGGGGGGGGGGGCTCTCATGTCATCACTAACCCTTTCATTGCTGGAGTCAGGATGGGGGGGCTCTGATGTCATCAGTATCCCTTTCATTGCTGGAGTCAGGATGGGGGGGCTCTGATGTCATCACTAACCCTTTCATTGCTGGAGTCAGGATGGGGGGGCTCTCATGTCATCACTAACCCTTTCATTTCTGGAGTTAGGATGGGGGCTCTCATATCATCACTAACCCTTTCGTTGCTGGAGTCAGGATGGGGGGGGGGGCTCTCATGTCATCACTAACCCTTTCATTGCTGGAGTCAGGATGGGGGGCTCTGATGTCATCACTAACCCTTTCATTGCTGGAGTCAGGATGGGGGGGCTCTAATGTCATCACTAACCCTTTCATTGCTGGAGTCCGGATGGGGGAGGGGCTCTCATGTCATCACTAACCCTTTCATTGCTGGAGTCCGGATGGGGGGGCTCTGATGTCATCACTAACTCTTTCACTGCTGGAGTCAGGATGGGGGGGCTCTCATGTAATCACTAACCCTTTCATTGCTGGAGTCAGGATGGGGGGGCTCTCATGTCATCACTAACCCTTTCATTGCTGGAGTCAGGATGGGGGGCTCTCATGTCATCACTAACCCTTTCATTGCTGGAGTCAGGATGGGGGCTCTCATGTCATCACTAACCCTTTCATTGCTGGAGTCAGGATGGGGGGGCTCTCATGTCATCACTAACCCTTTCATTTCTGGAGTCAGGATGGGGGGCTCTCATGTCATCACTAACCCTTTCATTGCTGGAGTCAGAATTGGGGGGGGCTCTCATGTCATCACTAACCCTTTCATTGCTGGAGTCAGGATGGGGGGGGGTCTGATGTCATCACTAACCCTTCATTGCTGGAGTCAGGATGGGGGGGCTCTGATGTCATCACTAACCCTTTCATTGCTGGAGTCAGGATGGGGGGGCTCTGATGTCATCACTAACCCTTTCATTGCTGGAGTCAGGATGGGGGGAGGGGCTCTCATGTCATCTCTAACCCTTTCATTGCTGGAGTCAGGATGGGGGGGGGGCTCTCATTTAATCACTAACCCTTTCATTGCTGGAGTCAGGATGGGGGGGCTCTCATGTCATCACTAACCCTTTCATTGCTGGAGTCAGGATGGGGGGGCTCTGATGTCATCACTATCCCTTTCATTTCTGGAGTCAGGATGGGGGCTCTCATGTCATCACTAACCCTTTCATTGCTGGAGTCAGGATGGGGGGGGGCTCTAATGTCATCACTAACCCTTTCATTACTGGAGTCAGGATGGGGGCTCTAATGTCATCACTAACCCTTTCATTGCTGGAGTCAGGATGGGGGGGGTCTGATGTCATCACTAACCCTTTCATTGCTGGAGTCAGGATGGGGGGGCTCTGATGTCATCACTAACCCTTTCATTGCTGGAGTCAGGATGGGGGGGGCTCTGATGTCATCACTAACCCTTTCATTGCTGGAGTCAGGATGGGGGAGGGGCTCTCATGTCATCTCTAACCCTTTCATTGCTGGAGTCAGGATGGGGGGGCTCTGATGTCATCACTAACCCTTTCATTGCTGGAGTCAGGATTGGGGGGGCTCTGATGTCATCACTAACCCTTTCATTGCTGGAGTCAGGATGGGGGGGCTCTCATGTCATCACTAACCCTTTCATTTCTGGAGTCAGGATGGGGGGGCTCTGATGTCATCACTAACCCTTTCATTGCTGGAGTCAGGATGGGGGGGCTCTGATGTCATCACTAACCCTTTCATTGCTGGAGTCAGGATTGGGGGGGCTCTGATGTCATCACTAACCCCTTTCATTGCTGGAGTCAGGATGGGGGGGCTCTCATGTCATCACTAACCCTTTCATTTCTGGAGTCAGGATGGGGGGGCTCTCATGTCATCACTAACCCTTTCATTGCTGGAGTCAGGATGGGGGGGCTCTGATGTCATCACTAACCCTTTCATTGCTGGAGTCAGGATGGGGGGGCTCTCATGTCATCACTAACCCTTTCATTTCTGGAGTCAGGGATGGGGGGGGGCTCTCATGTCATCACTAACCCTTTCATTGCTGGAGTCAGGATGGGGGCTCTGATGTCATCACTAACCCTTTCATTGCTGGAGTCAGGATGGGGGAGGGGCTCTCATGTCATCTCTAACCCTTTCATTGCTGGAGTCAGGATGGGGGGGCTCTCATGTCATCACTAACCCTTTCATTTCTGGAGTCAGGATGGGGGGGCTCTGATGTCATCACTAACCCTTTCATTTCTGGAGTCAGGATGGGGGGGGGCTCTCATGTCATCACTAACCCTTTCATTGCTGGAGTCCGGATGGGGGGGCTCTCATGTCATCACTAACCCTTTCATTGCTGGAGTCAGGATGGGGGAGGGGCTCTCATGTCATCACTAACCCTTTCATTGCTGGAGTCAGGATGGGGGGGCTCTAATGTAATCACTAACCCTTTCATTGCTGGAGTCAGGATGGGGGGCTCTGATGTCATCACTAACCCTTTCATTTCTGGAGTCAGGATGGGGGGCTCTGATGTCATCACTAACCCTTTCATTGCTGGAGTCATGATGGGGGAGGGGCTCTCATGTCATCACTAACCTTTCATTGCTGGAGTCAGGATGGGGGGGGGCTCTCATGTCATCACTAACCCTTTCATTGCTGGAGTCAGGATGGGGGGGCTCTGATGTCATCAGTATCCCTTTCATTGCTGGAGTCAGGATGGGGGGCTCTCATGTAATCACTAACCCTTTCATTGCTGGAGTCCGGATGGGGGGGGCTCTCATGTCATCACTAACCCTTTCATTGCTGGAGTTAGGATGGGGGGACTCTGATGTCATCACTAACCCTTTCATTGCTGGAGTCCGGATGGGGGGGGGGCTCGCATGTCATCACTAACCCTTTCATTGCTGGAGTCAGGATGGGGGGCTCTCATGTCATCACTAACCCCTTTCATTGTTGGAGTCATGATGGGGGGGGCTCTCATGTCATCACTAACCCTTTCATTGCTGGAGTCAGGATGGGGGGGCTCTGATGTCATCACTAACCCTTTCATTGCTGGAGTCAGATGGGGGGGCTCTCATGTCATCACTAACCCTTTCATTGCTGGAGTTAGGATGGGGGGGACTCTGATGTCATCACTAACCCTTTCATTGCTGGAGTCCGGATGGGGGGGGGGCTCGCATGTCATCACTAACCCTTTCATTGCTGGAGTCAGGATGGGGGGCTCTGATGTCATCACTAACCCTTTCATTGCTGGAGTTAGGATGGGGGGGACTCTGATGTCATCACTAACCCTTTCATTGCTGGAGTCCGGATGGGGGGGGCTCGCATGTCATCACTAACCCTTTCATTGCTGGAGTCAGGATGGGGGCTCTCATGTCATCACTAACCCTTTCATTGTTGGAGTCATGATGGGGGGGGGCTCTCATGTCATCACTAACCCTTTCATTGCTGGAGTCAGGGATGGGGGGGGCTCTGATGTCATCACTAACCCTTTCATTGCTGGAGTCAGGATGGGGGGGCTCTCATGTAATCGCTAACCCTTTCATTGCTGGAGTCAGGATGGGGGGGCTCTCATGTAATCACTAACCCTTTCATTGCTGGAGTCAGGATGGGGGGGCTCTGATGTCATCACTAACCCTTTCACTGCTGGAGTCAGGATGGGGAGGGGCTCTCATGTCATCACTAACCCTTTCATTGCTGGAGTCAGGATGGGGGGGCTCTGATGTCATCACTAACCCTTTCATTGCTGGAGTCAGGATGGGGGCTCTCATGTCATCACTAACCCTTTCATTGCTGGAGTCAGGATGGGGGGGACTCTGATGTCATCACTAACCCTTTCATTTCTGGAGTCAGGATGGGGGGGGGCTCTCATGTCATCACTATCCCTTTCATTTCTGGAGTCAGGATGGGGGAGGGGCTCTCATGTCATCACTAACCCTTTCACTGCTGGAGTCAGGATGGGGGAGGGGCTCTGATGTCATCACTAACCCTTTCAGTTCTGGAGTCAGGATGGGGGGGCTCTCATGTCATCACTAACCCTTTCATTGCTGGAGTCAGGATGGGGGCTCACATGTCATCACTAACCCTTTCATTTCTGGAGTCAGAATGGGGGGGCTCACATGTCATCACTAACCCATTCATTGCTGGAGTCAGGATGGGGGGGCTCTGATGTCATCACTAACCCTTTCATTTCTGGAGTTAGGATGGGGGGGGGGGGGCTCTCATGTCATCACTAACCCTTTCATTGCTGGAGTCCGGATGGGGGGGGCTCACATGTCATCACTAACCCTTTCATTTCTGGAGTCAGGATGGGGGGGCTCTGATGTCATCACTAACCCTTTCATTGCTGGATTTAGGATGGGGGGGACTCTGATGTCATCACTAACCCTTTCATTGCTGGAGTCCGGATGGGGGGGGGGGGGGGGCTCGCATGTCATCACTAACCCTTTCATTGCTGGAGTCAGGATGGGGGGCTCTCATGTCATCACTAACCCTTTCATTGTTGGAGTCATGATGGGGGGGCTCTCATGTCATCACTAACCCTTTCATTGCTGGAGTCCGGATGGGGGGGGGGGGGGCTCTCATGTCATCACTAACCCTTTCATTGTTGGAGTCATGATGGGGGGGCTCTCATGTCATCACTAACCCTTTCATTGTTGGAGTCATGATGGGGGGGCTCTCATGTCATCACTAACCCTTTCATTGCTGGAGTCAGGATGGGGGGGCTCTGATGTCATCACTAACCCTTTAATTGCTGGAGTCAGGATGGGGGGCTCTCATGTCATCACTAACCCTTTCATTGCTGGAGTCAGGATAGGGGGCTCTCATGTCATCACTAACCCTTTCATTGCTGGAGTCAGGATGGGGGGCTCTGATGTCATCACTAACCCTTTAATTGCTGGAGTCAGGATGGGGGGGCTCTCATGTCATCTCTAACCCTTTCATTGCTGGAGTCAGGATGGGGGGGGCTCTCATGTCATCACTAACCCTTTCATTGCTGGAGTCAGGATAGGGGGGCTCTGATGTCATCACTAACCCTTTCATTGCTGGAGTCAGGATGGGGGGGGGGGGCTCTGATGTCATCACTAACCCTTTCATTGCTGGAGTCAGGATTGGGGGGCTCTGATGTCATCACTAACCCTTTCATTTGCTGGAGTCAGGATGGGGGGGGGGGGCTCTGATGTCATCACTAACCCTTTCATTGCTGGAGTCAGGATGGGGGGGGCTCTGATGTCATCACTAACCCTTTCATTGCTGGAGTCAGGATGGGGGGGGCTCTGATGTCATCACTAACCCTTTCATTGCTGGAGTCAGGATTGGGGGGGCTCTGATGTCATCACTAACCCTTTCATTGCTGGAGTCAGGATGGGGGGGGGGGCTCTCATGTCATCACTAACCCTTTCATTGCTGGAGTCAGGATGGGGGGGGGGGGCTCTGATGTCATTACTAACCCTTTCATTGCTGGAGTCAGGATTGGGGGGCTCTGATGTCATCACTACCCCTTTCATTGCTGGAGTCAGGATGGGGGAGGGGCTCTCATGTCATCTCTAACCCTTTCATTGCTGGAGTCAGGATGGGGGGGGGGGCTCTCATTTAATCACTAACCCTTTCATTGCTGGAGTCAGGATGGGGGGGCTCTCATGTCATCACTAACCCTTTCATTGCTGGAGTCAGGATGGGGGGGCTCTGATGTCATCACTATCCCTTTCATTTCTGGAGTCAGGATGGGGGCTCTCATGTCATCACTAACCCTTTCATTGCTGGAGTCAGGATGGGGGGGGGCTCTAATGTCATCACTAACCCTTTCATTACTGGAGTCAGGATGGGGGCTCTAATGTCATCACTAACCCTTTCATTGCTGGAGTCAGGATGGGGGGGGGTCTGATGTCATCACTAACCCTTTCATTGCTGGAGTCAGGATGGGGGGGCTCTGATGTCATCACTAACCCTTTCATTGCTGGAGTCAGGATGGGGGGGGCTCTGATGTCATCACTAACCCTTTCATTGCTGGAGTCAGGATGGGGGAGGGGCTCTCATGTCATCTCTAACCCTTCATTGCTGGAGTCAGGATTGGGGGGGCTCTGATGTCTCACTAACCCTTTCATTGCTGGAGTCAGGATTGGGGGGGCTCTGATGGTCATCACTAACCCTTTCATTGCTGGAGTCAGGATGGGGGGCTCTCATGTCATCACTAACCCTTTCATTGCTGGAGTCAGGATGGGGGGCTCTGATGTCATCACTAACCCTTTCATTGCTGGAGTCAGGATTGGGGGGGCTCTGATGTCATCACTAACCCTTTCATTGCTGGAGTCAGGATGGGGGGGCTCTCATGTCATCACTAACCCTTTCATTTCTGGAGTCAGGATGGGGGGCTCTCATGTCATCACTAACCCTTTCATTGCTGGAGTCAGGATGGGGGGGCTCTGATGTCATCACTAACCCTTTCATTGCTGGAGTCAGGATGGGGGGGCTCTCATGTCATCACTAACCCTTTCATTTCTGGAGTCAGGATGGGGGGGGGCTCTCATGTCATCACTAACCTTTCATTGCTGGAGTCAGGATGGGGGGCTCTGATGTCATCACTAACCCTTCATTGCTGGAGTCAGGATGGGGGAGGGGCTCTCATGTCATCTCTAACCCTTTCATTGCTGGAGTCAGGATGGGGGGCTCTCATGTCATCACTAACCCTTTCATTTCTGGAGTCAGGAATGGGGGGGGCTCACATGTCATCACTAACCCTTTCATTTCTGGAGTCAGGATGGGGGGGCTCTGATGTCATCACTAACCCTTTCATTTCTGGAGTTAGGATGGGGGGGGCTCTGATGTCATCTCTAACCCTTTCATTGCTGGAGTCAGGATGGGGGGGCTCTCATGTCATCACTAACCCTTTCATTTCTGGAGTCAGGATGGGGGGGCTCTGATGTCATCACTAACCCTTTCATTTCTGGAGTCAGGATGGGGGGGGGGCTCTCATGTCATCACTAACCCTTTCATTGCTGGAGTCCGGATGGGGGGGCTCTCATGTCATCACTAACCCTTTCATTGCTGGAGTCAGGATGGGGGAGGGGCTCTCATGTCATCACTAACCCTTTCATTGCTGGAGTCAGGATGGGGGGGGCTCTAATGTAATCACTAACCCTTTCATTGCTGGAGTCAGGATGGGGGGGGGCTCTAATGTCATCACTAACCCTTTCATTGCTGGAGTCAGGATAGGGGGGCTCTGATGTCATCACTAACCCTTTCATTGCTGGAGTCAGGATGGGGGAGGGGCTCTGATGTCATCACTAACCCTTTCATTTCTGGAGTCAGGATGGGGGGCTCTGATGTCATCACTAACCCTTTCATTGCTGGAGTCATGATGGGGGAGGGGCTCTCATGTCATCACTAACCCTTTCATTGCTGGAGTCAGGATGGGGGGGGGCTCTCATGTCATCACTAACCCTTTCATTGCTGGAGTCAGGATGGGGGGGCTCTGATGTCATCAGTATCCCTTTCATTGCTGGAGTCAGGATGGGGGGGCTCTCATGTAATCACTAACCCTTTCATTGCTGGAGTCCGGATGGGGGGGGCTCTCATGTCATCACTAACCCTTTCATTGCTGGAGTTAGGATGGGGGGGACTCTGATGTCATCACTAACCTTTTCATTGCTGGAGTCCGGATGGGGGGGGGGCTCGCATGTCATCACTAACCCTTTCATTGCTGGAGTCAGGATGGGGGGCTCTCATGTCATCACTAACCCTTTCATTGTTGGAGTCATGATGGGGGGGGGCTCTCATGTCATCACTAACCCTTTCATTGCTGGAGTCAGGATGGGGGGGGCTCTGATGTCATCACTAACCCTTTCATTGCTGGAGTCCGGATGGGGGGGGGGCTCGCATGTCATCACTAACCCTTTCATTGCTGGAGTCAGGATGGGGGGGCTCTCATGTCATCACTAACCCTTTCATTGCTGGAGTCATGATGGGGGGGGCTCTAATGTCATCACTAACCCTTTCATTGCTGGAATCAGGATGGGGGGGCTCTCATGTCATCACTAACCCTTTCATTGCTGGAGTCAGGATGGGGGGGCTCTCATGTCATCACTAACCCTTTCATTGTTGGAGTCATGATGGGGGGGCTCTCATGTCATCACTAACCCTTTCATTGCTGGAGTCAGGATGGGGGGGCTCTAATGTCATCACTAACCCTTTCATTGCTGGAGTCAGGATGGGGGGCTCTCATGTCATCACTAACCCTTTCATTGCTGGAATCAGGATGGGGGGGGCTCTCATGTCATCACTAACCCTTTCATTGCTGGAGTCAGGATGGGGGGGCTCTTATGTCATCACTAACCCTTTCATTGCTGGAGTCAGGATGGGGGGGCTCTCATGTCATCACTAACCCTTTCATTGCTGGAGTCAGGATAGGGGGGCTCTGATGTCATCACTAACCCTTTCATTGCTGGAGTCAGGATGGGGGGGCTCTGATGTCATCACTAACCCTTTCATTGCTGGAGTCCGGATGGGGGGGCTCTCATGTCATCACTAACCCTTTCATTGCTGGAGTCAGGATGGGGGGGCTCTGATGTCATCACTAACTCTTTCACTGCTGGAGTCAGGATGGGGGTGGGGCTCTGATGTCATCACTAACCCTTTCATTTCTGGAGTCAGGATGGGGGGCTCTGATGTCATCACTAACCCTTTCATTGCTGGAGTCAGGATGGGGGGGGGGCTCTGATGTCATCACTAACCCTTTCATTGCTGGAGTCAGGATGGGGGGGGCTCTGATGTCATCACTAACCCTTTCATTGCTGGAGTCAGGATGGGGGGGGGCTCTGATGTCATCACTAACCCTTTCATTGCTGGAGTCAGGATTGGGGGGGCTCTGATGTCATCACTAACCCTTTCATTGCTGGAGTCAGGATTGGGGGGGCTCTGATGTCATCACTAACCCTTTAATTTCTGGAGTCAGGATGGGGGGGGCTCTCATGTCATCACTAACCCTTTCATTACTGGAGTCAGAATGGGGGACTCTGATGTCATCACTAACCCTTTCATTGCTGGAGTCAGGATTGGGGGGCTCCCATGTCATCACTAACCCTTTCATTGCTGGAGTCAGGATTGGGGGGGCTCTGATGTCATCACTAACCCTTTCATTACTGGAGTCAGAATGGGGGACTCTGATGTCATCACTAACCCTTTCATTGCTGGAGTCAGGATTGGGGGGCTCCCATGTCATCACTAACCCTTTCATTGCTGGAGTCCGGATGGGGGGGCTCTCATGTCATCACTAACCCTTTCATTGTTGGAGTCATGATGGGGGGGGGGGGGGCTCTCATATCATCACTAACCCTTTCATTACTGGAGTCAGGATGGGGGGGCTCTCATGTCATCACTAACCCTTTCATTGCTGGAGTCCGGATGGGGGAGGGGCTCTCATGTCATCACTAACCCTTTCATTGCTGGAGTCCGGATGGGGGGGCTCTCATATCATCACTAACCCTTTCATTACTGGAGTCAGGATGGGGGGGCTCTCATGTCATCACTAACCCTTTCATTGCTGGAGTCCGGATGGGGGGCTCTCATGTCATCACTAACCCTTTCATTGCTGGAGTCAGGATGGGGGGGGCTCTCATATCATCACTAACCCTTTCATTGCTGGAGTCAGGATGGGGGGGCTCTCATGTCATCACTAACCCTTTCATTGCTGGAGTCAGGATGGGGGGGCTCTCATGTCATCACTAACCCTTTCATTGCTGGAGTCCGAATGGGGGGCTCTGATGTCATCACTAACCCTTTCATTACTGGAGTCAGAATGGGGGACTCTGATGTCATCACTAACCCTTTCATTGCTGGAGTCAGGATGGGGGGCTCTCATATCATCACTAACCCTTTCATTGCTGGAGTCCGAATGGGGGGCTCTGATGTCATCACTAACCCTTTCATTGCTGGAGTCCGAATGGGGGGCTCTGATGTCATCACTAACCCTTTCATTGCTGGAGTCCGAATGGGGGGCTCTGATGTCATCACTAACCCTTTCATTGCTGGAGTCAGGATGGGGGGACTCTGATGTCATCACTAACCCTTTCATTGCTGGAGTCATGATGGGGGGACTCTCATGTCATCACTAACCCTTTCATTGCTGGAGTCAGGATGGGGGGCTCTGATGTCATCACTAACCCTTTCATTGCTGGAGTCAGGATGGGGGGGCTCTCACATCATCACTAACCCTTTCATTTCTGGAGTCAGAATGGGGGGGGCTCTCATGTCATCACTAACCCTTTCATTTCTGGAGTCAGAATGGGGGGGGCTCACATGTCATCACTAACCCTTTCATTGCTGGAGTCAGGATGGGGGGGGCTCTCATGTCATCACTAACCCTTTCATTGCTGGAGTCAGGATGGGGGGGCTCTCATATCATCACTAACCCTTTCATTGCTGGAGTCAGGATGGGGGGGCTCTGATGTCATCTCTAACCCTTTCATTGCTGGAGTCAGAATGGGGGGGGCTCACATGTCATCACTAACCCTTTCATTGCTGGAGTCAGGATTGGGGGGCTCTCATGTCATCACTAACCCTTTCATTTCTGGAGTCAGGATGGGGGGGCTCTGATGTCATCACTAACCCTTTCATTTCTGGAGTCAGGATGGGGGGGGGGCTCTCATGTCATCACTAACCCTTTCATTTCTGGAGTCAGGATGGGGGGGGGGGCTCTCATGTCATCACTAACCCTTTCATTGCTGGAGTCCGGATGGGGGGGCTCTCATGTCATCACTAACCCTTTCATTGCTGGAGTCAGGATGGGGGGGCTCTGATGTCATCACTAACCCTTTCATTTCTGGAGTTAGGATGGGGGGACTCTGATGTCATCACTAACCCTTTCATTGCTGGAGTCAGGATGGGGGAGGGGCTCTCATGTCATCACAAACCCTTTCATTGCTGGAGTCAGGATGGGGGAGGGGCTCTCATGTCATCACTAACCCTTTCATTGCTGGAGTCCGGATGGGGGGGGCTCTCATGTCATCACTAACCCTTTCATTGCTGGAGTCAGGATGGGGGGGGCTCTCATATCATCACTAACCCTTTCGTTGCTGGAGTCAGGATGGGGGGGCTCTCATGTCATCACTAACCCTTTCATTGTTGGAGTCATGATGGGGGGGCTCTCATATCATCACTAACCCTTTCATTGCTGGAGTCAGGATGGGGGGGCTCTAATGTCATCACTAACCCTTTCATTGCTGGAGTCAGGATGGGGGGGCTCTAATGTCATCACTAACCCTTTCATTGCTGGAGTCAGGATGGGGGGGGGGCTCTCATGTCATCACTAACCCTTTCATTGCTGGAGTCATGATGGGGGGGGCTCTAATGTCATCACTAACCCTTTCATTGCTGGAATCAGGATGGGGGGGCTCTCATGTCATCACTAACCCTTTCATTGCTGGAGTCAGGATGGGGGCGCTCTAATGTCATCACTAACCCTTTCATTGCTGGAATCAGGATGGGGGGGCTCTCATGTCATCACTAACCCTTTCATTGCTGGAGTCAGGATGGGGGGGCTCTCATGTCATCACTAACCCTTTCATTGTTGGAGTCATGATGGGGGGGCTCTCATGTCATCACTAACCCTTTCATTGCTGGAGTCAGGATGGGGGGGCTCTAATGTCATCACTAACCCTTTCATTGCTGGAGTCAGGATGGGGGGGCTCTCATGTCATCACTAACCCTTTCATTGCTGGAATCAGGATGGGGGGGGCTCTCATGTCATCACTAACCCTTTCATTGCTGGAGTCAGGATGGGGGGGCTCTTATGTCATCACTAACCCTTTCATTGCTGGAGTCAGGATGGGGGGGCTCTCATGTCATCACTAACCCTTTCATTGCTGGAGTCAGGATAGGGGGGCTCTGATGTCATCACTAACCCTTTCATTGCTGGAGTCAGGATGGGGGGGCTCTGATGTCATCACTAACCCTTTCATTGCTGGAGTCCGGATGGGGGGGCTCTCATGTCATCACTAACCCTTTCATTGCTGGAGTCAGGATGGGGGGGCTCTGATGTCATCACTAACTCTTTCACTGCTGGAGTCAGGATGGGGGTGGGGCTCTGATGTCATCACTAACCCTTTCATTTCTGGAGTCAGGATGGGGGGCTCTGATGTCATCACTAACCCTTTCATTGCTGGAGTCAGGATGGGGGTGGGGCTCTGATGTCATCACTAACCCTTTCATTGCTGGAGTCAGGATGGGGGGGGCTCTGATGTCATCACTAACCCTTTCATTGCTGGAGTCATGATGGAGGAGGGGCTCTCATGTCATCACTAACCCTTTCATTGCTGGAGTCAGGATGGGGGAGGGGCTCTGATGTCATCACTAACCCTTTCATTGCTGGAGTCAGGATGGGGGGGGCTCTCATGTCATCACTAACCCTTTCATTGCTGGAGTCAGGATGGGGGGGCTCTAATGTCATCACTAACCCTTTCATTGCTGGAGTCAGGATGGGGGGGCTCTAATGTCATCACTAACCCTTTCATTGCTGGAGTCAGGATGGGGGGGCTCTAATGTCATCACTAACCCTTTCATTGCTGGAGTCAGGATGGGGGGGCTCTAATGTCATCACTAACCCTTTCACTACTGGAGTCAGGATGGGGGGGCTCTCATGTAATCACTAACCCTTTCATTGCTGGAGTCAGGATGGGGGGGGCTCTAATGTCATCACTAACCCTTTGATTGCTGGAGTCAGGATGGGGGGGCTCTAATGTCATCACTAACCCTTTCACTGCTGGAGTCAGGATGGGGGGGGGCTCTGATGTCATCACTAACCCTTTCATTGCTGGAGTCAGGATGGGGGGGGGCTCTAATGTCATCACTAACCCTTTCATTGCTGGAGTCAGGATGGGGGGGCTCTCATGTAATCACTAACCCTTTCATTGCTGGAGTCAGGATGGGGGAGGGGCTCTAATGTCATCACTAACCCTTTCATTGCTGGAGTCAGGATGGGGGGGGGCTCTCATGTCATCACTAACCCTTTCATTGCTGGAGTCAGGATGGGGGGCTCTGATGTCATCACTAACCCTTTCATTGCTGGAGTCAGGATGGGGGGGCTCTCATGTCATCACTAACCCTTTGATTGCTGGAGTCAGGATGGGGGGGCTCTAATGTCATCACTAACCCTTTCACTGCTGGAGTCAGGATGGGGGGGGGGGCTCTGATGTCATCACTAACCCTTTCATTACTGGAGTCAGGATGGGGGACTCTGATGTCATCACTAACCCTTTCATTGCTGGAGTCAGGATGGGGGAGGGGCTCTAATGTCATCACTAATCCTTTCATTGCTGGAGTCAGGATGGGGGGGGGGGGGGCTCTCATGTCATCACTAACACTTTCATTGCTGGAGTCAGGATGGGGGGCTCTCATGTCATCACTAACCCTTTCATTGTTGTAGTCAGGATGGGGGGACTCTGATGTCATCACTAACCCTTTCATTGCTGGAGTCAGGATGAGGGGGGCTCTGATGTCATCACAAACCCTTTCATTGCTGGAGTCAGGATGGGGGGGCTCTCATGTCATCACTAACCCTTTCATTGTTGGAGTCAGGATGGGGGGGACTCTGATGTCATCACTAACCCTTTCATTGCTGGAGTCAGGATGGGGGGGACTCTGATGTCATCACTAACCCTTTCACTGCTGGAGTCAGGATGGGGGGGCTCTGATGTCATCACTAACCCTTTGATTGCTGGAGTCAGGATGGGGGGGCTCTGATGTCATCACTAACCCTTTCATTGCTGGAGTCAGGATGGGGGGGACTCTGATGTCATCACTAACCCTTTCACTGCTGGAGTCAGGATGGGGGGGCTCTGATGTCATCACTAACCCTTTGATTGCTGGAGTCAGGATGGGGGGGCTCTCATGTCATCAGTAACCCTTTCATTGCTGGAGTCAGGATGGGGGGGCTCTCATGTCATCACTAACCCTTTCATTGCTGGAGTCAGGATGGGGGGCTCTGATGTCATCACTAACCCTTTCATTGCTGGAGTCAGGATGGGGGAGGGGCTCTCATGTCATCACTAACCCTTTCATTGTTGGAGTCAGGATGGGGGGGCTCTCATGTCATCACTAACCCTTTCATTGCTGGAGTCAGGATGGGGGGGGGCTCTGATGTCATCACTAACCCTTTCATTGCTGGAGTCAGGATGGGGGGGCTCTCATGTCATCACTAACCCTTTCACTGCTGGAGTCCGGATGGGGGGCTCTGATGTCATCACTAACCCTTTCATTGCTGGAGTCAGGATGGGGGGGCTCTCATATCATCACTAACCCTTTCATTGCTGGAGTCCGGATGGGGGGCTCTGATGTCATCACTAACCCTTTCATTGCTGGAGTCCGGATGGGGGGCTCTGATGTCATCACTAACCCTTTCATTGCTGGAGTCAGGATGGGGGGGCTCTCATGTAATCACTAACCCTTTCATTGCTGGAGTCAGGATGGGGTGGGCTCTCATGTCATCACTAACCCTTTCATTGCTGGAGTCAGGATAGGGGGGCTCTCATGTCATCACTAACCCTTTCATTGCTGGAGTCAGGATGGGGGAGGGGCTCTCATGTCATCACTAACCCTTTCATTGCTTGAGTCAGGATGGGGGGGCTCTGATTTCATCACTAACCCTTTCATTGCTTGAGTCAGGATGGGGGGACTCTGATGTCATCACTAACCCTTTCATTGCTGGAGTCAGGATGGTGGGGCTCTAATGTCATCACTAACCCTTTCACTGCTGGAGTCAGGATGGGGGGGGCTCTGATGTCATCACTAACCCTTTCATTACTGGAGTCAGGATGGGGGACTCTGATGTCATCACTAACCCTTTCATTGCTGGAGTCAGGATGGGGGGGCTCTAATGTCATCACTAACCCTTTCACTGCTGGAGTCAGGATGGGGGGGGCTCTCATGTAATCACTAACCCTTTCATTGCTGGAGTCAGGATGGGGGGGGGCTCTCATGTCATCACTAACCCTTTCATTGCTGGAGTCAGGATGGGGGGGGGCTCTCATGTCATCACTAACCCTTTCATTGCTGGAGTCAGGATGGGGGGGCTCTCATGTCATCACTAACACTTTCATTGCTGGAGTCAGGATGAGGGGGGCTCTGATGTCATCACAAACCCTTTCATTGCTGGAGTCAGGATGGGGGGGCTCTGATGTCATCACAAACCCTTTCATTGCTGGAGTCAGGATGGGGGGGGCTCTGATGTCATCACTAACCCTTTCATTGCAGGAGTCATGATGGGGGAGGGGCTCTAATGTCATCACTAACCCTTTCAGTTCTGGATTCAGGATGGGGGGGCTCTCATGTCATCACTAACCCTTTCATTGCTGGAGTCAGGATGGGGGGGACTCTGATGTCATCACTAACCCTTTCATTGCTGGAGTCAGGATGGGGGGGACTCTGATGTCATCACTAACCCTTTCATTGCTGGAGTCAGGATGGGGGGGACTCTGATGTCATCACTAACCCTTTCACTGCTGGAGTCACGATGGGGGGGCTCTGATGTCATCACTAACCCTTTGATTGCTGGAGTCAGGATGGGGGGCTCTGATGTCATCACTAACCCTTTCATTGCTGGAGTCAGGATGGGGGGGCTCTCATGTCATCAGTAACCCTTTCATTGCTGGAGTCAGGATGGGGGGGGCTCTGATGTCATCACAAACCCTTTCATTGCTGGAGTCAGGATGGGGGGGCTCTGATGTCATCACTAACCCTTTCATTGCTGGAGTCAGGATGGGGGGGGGGCTCTCATGTCATCACTAACCCTTTCATTGCTGGAGTCAGGATGGGGGGCTCTGATGTCATCACTAACCCTTTCATTGCTGGAGTCATGATGGGGGGGGGCTCTCATGTCATCACTAACCCTTTCATTGCTGGAGTCAGGATGGGGGGCTCTGATGTCATCACTAACCCTTTCATTGCTGGAGTCAGGATGGGGGGGCTCTCATATCATCACTAACCCTTTCATTGCTGGAGTCAGGATGGGGGGGCTCTGATGTCATCACTAACCCTTTCATTGCTGGAGTCAGGATGGGGGGGCTCTGATGTCATCACTAACCCTTTCATTGCTGGAGTCAGGATGGGGGGGCTCTCATGTCATCACTAACCCTTTCACTGCTGGAGTCCGGATGGGGGGCTCTGATGTCATCACTAACCCTTTCATTGCTGGAGTCAGGATGGGGGGCTCTCATATCATCACTAACCCTTTCATTGCTGGAGTCCGGATGGGGGGCTCTGATGTCATCACTAACCCTTTCATTGCTGGAGTCCGGATGGGGGGCTCTGATGTCATCACTAACCCTTTCATTGCTGGAGTCAGGATGGGGGGGCTCTCATGTAATCACTAACCCTTTCATTGCTGGAGTCAGGATGGGGCGGCTCTAATGTCATCACTAACCCTTTCATTGCTTTAGTCAGGATGGGGGGCTCTCATTTCATCACTAACCCTTTCATTGCTGGAGTCAGGATGGGGGGCTCTGATGTCATCTCTAACCCTTTCATTGCTTTAGTCAGGATGGGGGGCTCTCATTTCATCACTAACCCTTTCATTGCTGGAGTCAGGATAGGGGGGCTCTGATGTCATCACTAACCCTTTCATTGCTGGAGTCAGGATGGGGGGGCTCTCATATCATCACTAACCCTTTCATTGCTGGAGTCAGGATGGGGGGGCTCTCATGTCATCACTAACCCTTTCATTGCTGGAGTCAGGATGGGGCAGCTCTAATGTCATCACTAACCCTTTCATTGTTGGAGTCAGGATGGGGGGGCTCTGATGTCATCACTAACCCTTTCATTGCTGGAGTCAGGATGGGGGGGCTCTCATGTCATCACTAACCCTTTCACTGCTGGAGTCCGGATGGGGGGCTCTGATGTCATCACTAACCCTTTCATTGCTGGAGTCAGGATGGGGGGCTCTCATATCATCACTAACCCTTTCATTGCTGGAGTCCGGATGGGGGGCTCTGATGTCATCACTAACCCTTTCATTGCTGGAGTCCGGATGGGGGGCTCTGATGTCATCACTAACCCTTTCATTGCTGGAGTCAGGATGGGGGGGCTCTCATGTAATCACTAACCCTTTCATTGCTGGAGTCAGGATGGGGCGGCTCTAATGTCATCACTAACCCTTTCATTGCTGGAGTCAGGATGGGGGGCTCTGATGTCATCTCTAACCCTTTCATTGCTTTAGTCAGGATGGGGGGGCTCTCATTTCATCACTAACCCTTTCATTGCTGGAGTCAGGATGGGGGGGCTCTCATGTCATCACTAACCCTTTCACTGCTGGAGTCCGGATGGGGGGCTCTGATGTCATCACTAACCCTTTCATTGCTGGAGTCAGGATGGGGGGCTCTCATATCATCACTAACCCTTTCATTGCTGGAGTCCGGATGGGGGGCTCTGATGTCATCACTAACCCTTTCATTGCTGGAGTCCGGATGGGGGGCTCTGATGTCATCACTAACCCTTTCATTGCTGGAGTCAGGATGGGGGGGCTCTCATGTAATCACTAACCCTTTCATTGCTGGAGTCAGGATGGGGCGGCTCTAATGTCATCACTAACCCTTTCATTGCTTTAGTCAGGATGAGGGGGCTCTCATTTCATCACTATCCCTTTCATTGCTGGAGTCAGGATAGGGGGGCTCTGATGTCATCACTAATCCTTTCATTTCTGGAGTCAGGATGGGGGAGGGGCTCTCATGTCATCACTAACCCTTTCATTGCTGGAGTCAGGATGGGGGGCTCTCATGTCATCACTAACCCTTTCATTGCTGGAGTCAGGATGGGGGGGGCTCTGATGTCATCACTAACCCTTTCATTGCTGGAGTCAGGATGGGGGGGCTCTCATGTCATCACTATCCCTTTCAGTTCTGGAGTCAGGATGGGGGGGGGGGGGCTCTCATGTCATCACTATCCCTTTCAGTTCTGGAGTCATTATGGGGGGCTCTGATGTCATCAATAACCCTTTTATTGCTGGAGTCAGGATGGGGGGCTCTGATGTCATCACTAACCCTTTCATTGCTGGAGTCAGGATGGGGGGGGCTCTGATGTCATCACTAACCCTTTCATTGCTGGAGTCAGGATGGGGGGGGGCTCTCATGTCATCACTAACCCTTTCATTGCTGGAGTCAGGATGGGGGGCTCTGATTTCATCACTAACCCTTTCATTGCTGGAGTCAGGATGGGGGTCTCTGATGTCATCACTAACCCTTTCATTGCTGGAGTCAGGATGGGGGGGGCTCTCATGTCATCACTAACCCTTTCATTGCTTGAGTCAGGATGGGGGAGGGGCTCTGATGTCATCACTAACCCTTTCATTGCTGGAGTCCGGATGGGGGGGCTCTCATGTCATCACTAACCCTTTCATTGCTGAAATCATGTACCTACTGGGGGGGTGGGCGCTCCAGCTGTGCTGTGATTGGTCACAGCAGAAGCCTATCAGAGGATTCTGGCCAATGGATGACCCGCTGCCACCTGCTGGTCAGCTGGGAGAGAGCCAGAAATTAGCTCTGCCTATGGAAACCATTCAGAGCTCCGTCCTGCCAGCGGGGGATGGGATGGATTTTGTTTCCCAGCAAAGCACATCCCTTAGTGAAAGCAGCACACTGTGTGTACATAAACACTGGCTAGGCACACATTTAACCCTTTGATCACCCCTGATTTTAACCCCTTTCCAGCCAGTGTCATTAGTACAGTGACAGTGCATATATTTGGCACTGATCACTGTATTGGTGTCACTGGTTCCCACGAAGTGTCAAAAGTTTCAGTTAGTCCGATTGTCCACCGCAGTATCGCAGTCCCATTATAAGTCGCTGATTGGCGCCATTACTAGTAAAAAAATTAAATTAAATAAAAATTCCAGTATATATTCTATAGTTTGTAGATGCAATGACTTTTGAGCAAACCAATCAAAATACACTTATTGGTATTTCTTTTTTTTTTTTTATCAAAAAATATGTAAAAGAATACATATTGGAATAAATTGATAAAGAAATTAGATTTTTTACATTTTATTGTATTTATATTATATATGTATTTATTTTAATGGATGTTTTGAAGGTGAATGTAAAAAATATTTTTGCTTTTTAAATTGTCCCTTTTCTTTTGTTTTTAGCGCAAAAAATAATAACTGCAGAGGTGATCAAATACCACCAATAGAAAGCTCTATTTGTGGGAAAAAAGGGACATCCATTTTATTTGGGTACAGCGTTGCACGACCGTGCAATTGTCAGGTGAAGTGTGTATAGCAAAAAAATGGCCTGGTCATGAAGGGGTTAAATCTTCCAGGGGGGAAGTGGTTTATTGCATTAAAAGTAAGTGCATTATTTTTGGTGGTACATTATATGTGGGAATACATTATATTTGGGGGTACAATATTTCTGGGGTACATTATATTTGTCCAGTAATGGCGGCACCAGATCCTTCCTCCGGAACCTTCCTCCAAATCCTTACTCCGGATCCTCCCGTCAGATCCTTCCTCTGGATCCTTCCTCCGGATTAGGGATGAGCCGAACACCCCCCTGTTCGGTTCGCACCAGAACATGCGAGCAGGAAAAAAGTTTGCTCGAACACGCGAACACCGTTAAAGTCTATGCAACACGAACATGAATAATCAAAAGTGCTAATTTTAAAGGCTAATATGCAAGTTATTGTCATAAAAAGTGTTTGGGGACCTGGGTCCTGCCCCAGGGGACATGGATCAATGCAAAAAAAGTTTTAAAAACGGCGTTTTTTTCAGGAGCAGTGATTTTAATAATGCTTAAAGTCAAACAATAAAAGTGTAATATCCCTTTAAATTTCATAGCTGGGGGGTGTCTATAGTATGCCTGTAAAGGGGCGCATGTTTCCTGTGTTTAGAACAGTCTGTCAGCAAAATGACATTTCAAAGGAAAAAAACCCATTTAAAACAACTCGCGGCTATTGCATTGCCGCTCCGACAATACATTGATAAAAACGGCATGGGAATTCCCCACAGGGGAACCCCGAACCAAAATTTAAAAAAAAAATGACGTGGGGGTCCCCCTAAATTCCATACCAGGCCCTTCAGGTCTGGTATGGATATTAAGGGGAACCCCGGCCAAAATGTAAAAATAAATGAAGTGGGGGTCCCCCTAAATTCCATACCAGACCTTTTAGGTCTGGTACGGATTTTAAGGGGAACCCCACGCCAAAAAAAACAAACGGCGTGGGGTCCCCCCAAAAATCCATACCAGACCCATATCCGAGCACGCAACCTGGCAGGCCCTCAACATTGGGAGGGTGCTTTGGGGTAGCCCCCCAAAACACCTTGTCCACATGTTGATGAGGACAAGGGCCTCATCCCCACAACCCTGGCCGGTGGTTGTGGGGGTCTGCGGGCGGGGGGCTTATCGGAATCTGGAAGCCCCCTTTAACAAAGGGAACCCCAGATCCCAGCCCCCCCCCTGTGTGAAATGGTAAGGGGGTACTTACCCCTACCATTTCACTAAAAAACTGTCAAAAATGTTAAAAATGACAAGAGACAGTTTTTGACAATTCCTTTATTTAAATGCTTCTTCTTTCTTCTAACTTCCTTCATCTTCTTCTTCTGGTTCTTCTGGCTCTTCTGGTTCTTCCTCCGGCGTTCTCGTCCAGCATCTCCTCTGCGGCGTCTTCTATCTTCTTCTCCTCGGGCCGCTCCGCACCCATGGCATGGGGGGAGGCTCCCGCTCTTCTCTTCATCTTCTTCTCTTCTTCTTTTCTTCTCTTCTTCTCTTCTTCATTTTCTTCTCCGGGCCGCTCCACATCCATGCTGGCATGGAGGGAGGCTCCCGCTGTGTGACGGCGTCTCCTCGTCTGACAGTTCTTAAATAACTGGGGGCGGGGCCACCCGGTGACCCCGCCCCCCTCTGACGCACGGTGACTTGACGGGACTTCCCTGTGACGTCACGGGGAATGCCACAGGGAAGTCCCGTCATGTCCCGTGCGTCAGAGGGGACGGGGTCACCGGGTGGCCCCACCCCCCGTTATTAAAGAACCGTCAGACGAGGAGACGCAGTCACACAGCGGGAGCCTCCTCCATGCCAGCATGGATGCTGAGCGGCCCGGAGAAGAAAATGAAGAAGAGAAGAAGAGAAGAAGAGAAGAAAAGATTAAGAGAAGAAGATGAAGAAGATGAAGAGAAGAGCGGGAGCCTCCCCCCATGCCATGGGTGCAGAGCGGCCCGAGGAGAAGAAGATAGAAGACGCCGCAGAGGAGATGCTGGACGAGAACGCTGGAGGAAGAACCAGAAGAACCAGAAGAAGAAGAAGATGAAGGAAGATAGAAGAAAGAAGAAGCATTTAAATAAAGGAATTGTCAAAAACTGTCTCTTGTCATTTTTAACATTTTTGACAGTTTTTTAGTGAAATGGTAGGGGTAAGTACCCCCTTACCATTTCACACAGGGGGGCCGGGATCTGGGGGTCCCTTTGTTAAAGGGGGCTTCCAGATTCCGATAAGCCCCCCGCCCGCAGACCCCCACAACCACCGGCCAGGGTTGTGGGGATGAGGCCCTTGTCCTCATCAACATGGGGACAAGGTGTTTTGGGGGGCTACCCCAAAGCACCCTCCCAATGATGAGGGCATGTGGCCTGGTACGGTTCAGGAGGGGGGGGCCGCACCCTCATCCCCCCCTCTTTTCCTGCGGCCTGCCAGGTTGCGTGCTCGGATAAGGGTCTGGTATGGAATTTAGGGGGACCCCCACGTCATTTTTTTAAAAAATTTTGGCCGAGGTTCCCCTTAATATCCATACCAGACCTGAAGGGCCTGGTATGGAATTTAGGTGGACCCCCACGTCATTTTTTTTTTAAATTTTGGTTCGGGGTTCCCCTGTGGGGAATTCCCATGCTGTTTTTATCAATGAACTTCTATGTGTATTGTCGGAGCGGCAATGCAATAGCCGCGAGTAGTTTTAAATGGGTTTTTTCCTTCGAAATGTCATTTTGCTGTCAGACTGTTCTAAACACGGGAAACATGCGCCCCTTTACAGGCATACTATAGACACCCCCCCAGCTACGAAATTTAAAGGGATATTACACTTTTATTGTTTGACTTTAAGCATTATTAAAATCACTGCACCTGAAAAAACGGCCGTTTTTAAAACTTTTTTTTGCATTGATCCATGTCCCCTGGGGCAGGACCCAGGTCCCTAAACACATTTTATGACAATAACTTGCATATAAGCCTTTAAAATTAGCACTTTTGATTTCTCCAATAAACTTTTAAAGGGTGTTCCACGGCATTCGAATTTGCCGCGAACACCCCAAATTGTTCGCTGTTCGGCAAACTTGCGAACAGCCAATGTTCGAGTCGAACATGAGTTCGACTCGAACTCGAAGCTCATCCCTACTCCGGATCCTTCCTCCAGATCCTCCCTCGGATCCTTCCTTCAGATCCTTCCTCTGGATCCTTCCTCCAGATCCTTCCTCCGAATCCTTCCTCCGGATCCTTCCTCCAGATCCTCCCTCGGATCCTTACTTCAGATCCTTCCTCCGGATCCTTCCTCCAGATCCTTCCTCCAGATCCTTCCATCAGATCCTTCCTCCGGATCCTTCCTCCAGATCCTTCCTCCAGATCCTTCTTCCAGATCCTCCCATGGATCCTTCCACCGCATCCTTCCTCCAGATACTTCCTCTGGATCCTTCCTTCAGATCCTTTCTCCGGATCCTTCCTCCAGAACCTCCCTCGGATCCTTCCTCCAGATCCTCCCTCGGATCCTTCCTTCAGATCCTTCCTCTGGATCCTTCCTCCAGATCCTTCCTCCAGATCCAACCTCCGGATCCTTCCTCCAGATCCTTCCTTTGGATCCTTCCTCCAGATCCTTCCTCCGGATCCTTCCTCTGGATTATTCCTCTGGATCCTTCCTTCAGATCTTTCCTCTGGATCCTTCTTCTGGATCCTTCCTCCAGATGCTTCCTCCGGATCCTTCCTCCGGATCCTTCCTCCAGATCCTCCCTCAGATCCTTCCTTCAGATCCTTCCTCTGGATTCTTCCTCCAGATCCTTCCTCCAGATCCTTCCTCCGGATCCTTCCTCCAGGTCCTCCCTCAGATTCTTCCTTCAGATCCTTCCTCCGGATCCTTCCTCCAGATCCTTCCTCCGGATCCTTCCGTCAGATCCTTCCTCTGAATCCTTCCTCCAGATCCTTCCTTTAGATCCTTCCTCTGAATTCTCCCATGGATCCTTCCTTCAGATCCTTGCTCAGGATCCTTCCTCTGGATCCTTCCTCCAGATCCTCTCTCAGATCCTTCCTTCAGATCCTTCCTCTGGAGTTTTCCTCCAGATCCTTCTTCCGGATCCTTCCTCCGGATCTTTCCTCCGGATCCTTCCTCCAGATCCTGCCTCGGATTCTTCCTTCAGATCCTTCTTCCAGATCCTTCCTCCAGATCCTTCCTCTGGATCCTTCTGTCAGATCCTTCCTCTGGATCCTTCCTCCAGATCCTTCCTCTAGATCCTTCCTCCAGATCCTCCCATGGATCCTTCCTTCAGATCCTTCCTCTCGATCCTTCCTCCAGATCCTTCCTCCAGATCCTTCCTCCGGATCCTTCCTCCAGATCCTTCCTCTGGATCCTTCCTCCAGATCCTTCCTTTAGATCCTTCCTCTGGATCCTACCATGGATTCTTCCTTCAGATCCTTCCTCTGGATCCTTCCTCCAGATCCTTCCTCCGGATCCTTCTTCTGGATCATTCCTCCAGATCCTCCCTCAGATCCTTCCTTCAGATCCTTCCTCTGGATTCTTCCTCGAGATCCTTCCTCCGGATCCTTCCTCCGGATCCTTCCTCCAAATCCTCCCTCGGATTCTTCCTTCAGATCCTTCTTCCGGATCCTTCCTCCAGATCCTTCCTCTGGATCCTTCCGTCAGATCCTTCCTCCAGATCTTTCCTCTAGATCCTTCCTCCAGATCCTTCCTCCAGATCCTTCCTCTGGATCCTTCCTCTGCATCATTCCTCCGGATCCATCCTCTGGATTGTTCCTCTGGATCCTTCTTTCGGATCCTTCCTCCAGATCCTTCCTTTGGATCCTTCCTCCAGATCCTTCCTCCGGATCCTTCCTCTGGATTATTCCTCTGGATCCTTCCTTCAGATCTTTCCTCTGGATCCTTCTTCTGGATCCTTCCTCCAGATGCTTCCTCCGGATCCTTCCTCCGGATCCTTCCTCCAGATCCTCCCTCAGATCCTTCCTTCAGATCCTTCCTCTGGATTCTTCCTCCAGATCCTTCCTCCAGATCCTTCCTCCGGATCCTTCCTCCAGGTCCTCCCTCAGATTCTTCCTTCAGATCCTTCCTCCGGATCCTTCCTCCAGATCCTTCCTCCGGATCCTTCCGTCAGATCCTTCCTCTGAATCCTTCCTCCAGATCCTTCCTTTAGATCCTTCCTCTGGATTCTCCCATGGATCCTTCCTTCAGATCCTTGCTCAGGATCCTTCCTCTGGATCCTTCCTCCAGATCCTCTCTCAGATCCTTCCTTCAGATCCTTCCTCTGGAGTTTTCCTCCAGATCCTTCTTCCGGATCCTTCCTCCGGATCTTTCCTCCGGATCCTTCCTCCAGATCCTGCCTCGGATTCTTCCTTCAGATCCTTCTTCCAGATCCTTCCTCCAGATCCTTCCTCTGGATCCTTCTGTCAGATCCTTCCTCTGGATCCTTCCTCCAGATCCTTCCTCTAGATCCTTCCTCCAGATCCTCCCATGGATCCTTCCTTCAGATCCTTCCTCTCGATCCTTCCTCCAGATCCTTCCTCCAGATCCTTCCTCCGGATCCTTCCTCCAGATCCTTCCTCTGGATCCTTCCTCCAGATCCTTCCTTTAGATCCTTCCTCTGGATCCTACCATGGATTCTTCCTTCAGATCCTTCCTCTGGATCCTTCCTCCAGATCCTTCCTCCGGATCCTTCTTCTGGATCATTCCTCCAGATCCTCCCTCAGATCCTTCCTTCAGATCCTTCCTCTGGATTCTTCCTCGAGATCCTTCCTCCGGATCCTTCCTCCGGATCCTTCCTCCAAATCCTCCCTCGGATTCTTCCTTCAGATCCTTCTTCCGGATCCTTCCTCCAGATCCTTCCTCTGGATCCTTCCGTCAGATCCTTCCTCCAGATCTTTCCTCTAGATCCTTCCTCCAGATCCTTCCTCCAGATCCTTCCTCTGGATCCTTCCTCTGCATCATTCCTCCGGATCCATCCTCTGGATTGTTCCTCTGGATCCTTCTTTCGGATCCTTCCTCCAGATCCTTCCTTTGGATCCTTCCTCCAGATCCTTCCTCCGGATCCTTCCTCTGGATTATTCCTCTGGATCCTTCCTTCAGATCTTTCCTCCGGATCCATCCTCCGGATCCTTCTTCTGGATCCTTCCTCCAGATGCTTCCTCCGGATCCTTCCTCCGGATCCTTTCTCCAGATCCTCCCTCAGATCCTTCCTTCAGATCCTTCCTCTGGATTCTTCCTCCAGATCCTTCCTCCAGATCCTTCCTCCGGATCCTTCCTCCAGGTCCTCCCTCAGATCCTTCCTTCAGATCCTTCCTCTGGATTCTTCCTCCAGATCCTTCCTCCAGATCCTTCCTCTGGATCCTTCCTCCAGATCCTCCCTCAGATCCTTCCTTCAGATCCTTCCTCTGGATTCTTCCTCCAGATCCTTCCTCCGGATCCTTCCTCCGGATCTTTCCTCCGGATCATTCCTCCAGATCCTGCCTCGGATTCTTCCTTCAGATCCTTCTTCCAGATCCTTCCTCCAGATCCTTCCTCTGGATCCTTCTGTCAGATCCTTCCTCTGGATCCTTCCTCCAGATCCTTCCTCTAGATCCTTCCTCCAGATCCTCCCATGGATCCTTCCTTCAGATCCTTCCTCTGGATCCTTCCTCCAGATCCTTCCTCCGGATCCTTCCTCCGGATCCTTCCTCCAGATCCTTCCTCTGGATCCTTCCTCCAGATCCTTCCTTTAGATCCTTCCTCTGGATCCTTCCTCCAGATCCTTCCTTTAGATCCTTCCTCTGGATCCTACCATGGATTCTTCCTTCAGATCCTTCCTCTGGATCCTTCCTCCAGATCCTTCCTCCGGATCCTTCTTCTGGATCATTCCTCCAGATCCTCCCTCAGATCCTTCCTTCAGATCCTTCCTCTGGATTCTTCCTCCAGATCCTTCCTCCGGATCCTTCCTCCGGATCCTTCCTCCAAATCCTCCCTCGGTTTCTTCCTTCAGATCCTTCTTCCGGATCCTTCCTCCAGATCCTTCCTCTGGATCCTTCCGTCAGATCCTTCCTCCAGATCCTTCCTCTAGATCCTTCCTCCAGATCCTTCCTCCAGATCCTTCCTCTGGATCCTTCCTCTGCATCATTCCTCCGGATCCTTCCTTCAGATCTTTCCTTTGCTTTCCTTTCCTTTGGATCCTTCCTCCAGATCCTTCCTCCGGATCCTTCCTCCGGATCCTTCCTCTGGATTATTCCTTTGGATCCTTCCTTCAGATCTTTCCTCCGGATCCATCCTCCGGATCCTTCTTCTGGATCCTTCCTCCAGATGCTTCCTCCGGATCCTTCCTCCGGATCCTTCCTCCAGATCCTCCCTCAGATCCTTCCTTCAGATCCTTCCTCTGGATTCTTCCTCCAGATCCTTCCTCCAGATCCTTCCTCCAGATCCTTCCTCTGTATCCTTCCTCTGGATCCTTCCTCCGGATCCTTCCTCCAGATCCTTCCTCTGGATCCTTCCTCCAGATCCTCCCTCAGATCCTTCCTTCAGATCCTTTCTCTGGATTCTTCCTCCAGATCCTTCCTCCGGATCCTTCCTCCGGATCTTTCCTCCGGATCATTCCTCCAGATCCTGCCTCGGATTCTTCCTTCAGATCCTTCTTCCAGATCCTTCCTCCAGATCCTTCCTCTGGATCCTTCTGTCAGATCCTTCTTCTGGATCCTTCCTCCAGATCCTTCCTCTAGATCCTTCCTCCAGATCCTCCCATGGATCCTTCCTTCAGATCCTTCCTCTGGATCCTTCCTCCAGATCCTTCCTCCAGATCCTTCCTCCGGATCCTTCCTCCGGATCCTTCCTCCAGATCCTTCCTCTGGATCCTTCCTCCAGATCCTCCCTCGGATCCTTCCTTCAGATCCTTCCTCTGGATCCTTCCTCCAGATCCTTCCTCCGGATACTTCCTCCGGATCCTTCCTCAGGATCCTTCCTCCAGATCCTTTCTCCAGATCCTTCCTCCAGATCCTTCCTCTGGATCCTTCCTCTGCATCATTCCTCCGGATCCATCCTCCGGATTGTTCCTCTGGATCCTTCTTTCAGATCCTTCCTCTGGATACTTCCTCCGGATCCTTCCTCCGGATCCTTCCTCCAGATCCTTCCTCTGGATCCTTCCATCAGATCCTTCCTCTGCATCCTTCCTCTGGATCCTTCCTCCGGATCCTTCCTCCAGATCCTTCCTCTGGATCCTTCCTCCAGATCCTTACTCCGGATCCTTCCTCTGGATTCTTCCTCCAGATCCTCCCTTGGATCCTTGGATCCTTCATTCAGATCCTTTCTCCGGATCCTTCCTCCAGATCCTTCCTTTGGATCCTTCTGTCAGATCCTTCCTCCGGATCCTTCCTCCAGATCCTTCCTCCAGATCCTTCCTCCAGATCCTTCCATAGATCCTTGCTTCAGATTCTTCCTCTGGATCCTTCTTCCAGATCCTTCCTCTGGATCCTTCCTCCAGATCCTTCCTCCAGGTCCTTCCTCCAGATCCTTCCTCCGGATCCTTCCTCAGGATCATTCCTCCAGATCCTTCCTCCGGATCCTTCCTCAGGATCATTCCTCCAGATCCTTCCTCCGGATCCTTCCTCCAGATCCTTGCTCTGGATCCTTCCTCCAGATCCTTCCTCTGGATCCTTGCTCCAGATCCTTCCTCCGGATCCTTCTTCCAGATCTTTCCTCCACTTATCTTGTGCAGATAATAAAATATGTGTCACTGTCAGTCAGATTACAGGAAAGCGATTTAGTACAAGTCACAGTAATGGTAGCTCAGGGAAGCTAAGAGACCCCACCTGTCATGTCTGATATCTTATGGTAATAGTCCCGGATATCTCTTAGTATTCGTTCCTCCCAGCATCCTATGGAGGTGATTGGTTAGGAGTCATACACAGAAGACAGACGTGCTTTGTGTCTGTGTTATTCTGATCTGTTCTATTCTATTCTATTTTTTATTTTATGTTCTGTTATATTCTTTTCCTTTCTATTCTATTTTATTATGTTCTATTATATTCAATTTTTTTTCTATTCTATTCTTTTCTTTTCTATTCTATCCTGTATTATGCTATTCTATTATGTTCTATTATTTTCTATTATATTCTACTCTATTCTTTTATTTTCTAATCTATTCTTTTCTTTTATATTCTGTTTTATTCTATTATATTCTGGTTTATTCTATTCCTTTCTATTTTATTCTGTTTTATTATTTTCTTTTCAATTCTCTTCTATTATAATATTTTCTATTTGTTTCTATTATTTTCATTCTATTCTACTCTATTTAATTCTTTTATTTTATTTTCTATTCTATTCTATTCTTTTATTTTCTTTCTTTCCTATTTTATTCTGTTTTGTTTTTATTTATTCTATTCTTTTCTTCCCTATTTTATCCTTATCTGTTCTATTCTTTTGTATTCTATTTTTATTTCATTCTATTCTATTTGTAGCAAGGTCCCAGGCCTCCTTTGATCTAATGAGAACCTCCAGGTATAGCTGACATCCTTCTGTATATGGTGGGTTGTGAGGCATGGTGGGTGTAGAGTAGTTAGTGGAGTAGGATCTCCATATCCAGGTAGAACCCAAGCTTCTGGAGCATGCTGAACCGAGCACCCAGCGACCACATCAGGCTTATGGTCTGGTTTAAAGTTGGGCATGGGCGTGCTAGGGCAAACTTTAGGAACCCATTGAGCCCCATGGTCCTCCTCAACAAACCTGGCAATGCTAATGAGCAGAGCTGCACTGGCTGACAGCGTAATGTGTACACTGGCGGTAATAGTAGCAAGGGTTTCATCCTCCGGCACATTGCTTATTAGCTCTTCATCCCTCTCACCCCACTTTCCAGTATAAGACAAAGTGTTCAAAAAAGTTCCGATAGACCATCAGACAGAATGTCTGAATCTGAAAAAGTGGAGCACTCTTCGGCCGGGAGGTAGTTGCGCTTGGAACGCGCCTTTACTGGCACAACCACAGCATCTTCTTTGATGGCCACTGGCATCACCTCCCCCACAGGCACAACACGCTCACTTCCCACTGGCTTACCCGGCTCCAGTACTTTCTTCCCGGGTGGCTCTGACGTTAGGGCGAGCAGCTGTGCCCGACCGCAGCCTCGAGGAGAGATCGGTGCACTGGGTCCTGGGATAGACACCGAGGCAGGAGTAGCAACTTTGCTGCAAGACTCTGGTGATAACCAGCGGGCTCTGAACATCACTCGCAGCCGGGATAGCAACATTCTTATCCCAATCAACTTGTAGGATCTGCTGAGGTAGAGTTGGAGGGACAGCCTCAAACAGATGCTCTCCACCGCATCCACAGATGATTCAAGGCCTCAACTGCGTAGTCAGGCCAGAACACGTTTCACAAATCAGTTCCAGAGACTCATAGCCTCCATCCAAATACAAGGCAAGCTTGACCTTCGGTGTATACCGTAGGGATGAGCCGAACACCCCCCAGTTCGGTTCGCACCAGAACCCGCGAACGGACCGAAAGTTCGCACGAACGTTAGAACCCCATTGACGTCTATGGGACTCGAACGTTCGAAATCAAAAGTGCTCATTTTAAAGGCTAATTTGCATGGTATTGTCCGAAAAACCGGGTCCTACCCCAGGGGACATGTATCAATGCAAAAAAAACTTTTAAAAACGGCCGTTTTTTCGGGAGCAGTGATTTTAATGATGCTTAAAGTAAAAAAAAAGTGAAATATTCCTTTAAATATCGTACCTGGGGGGTGTCTATAGTATGCCTGTAAAGTGGCGCATGTTTCCCGTGTTTAGAACAGTCCCTGCACCAAATGTCATTTTTAAAGGAAAAAATCTCATTTAAAACTGCTTGCGGGTTTAATGTCATGTCGGGTCATGGCAATATGGATGAAAATCAGTGAGACAAACGGCATGGGTACCCCCCAGTCCATTACCAGGCCCTTTGGGTCTTGTATGGATATTAAGGGGAACCCCGCACCCAAATTAAAATAAGGAAAGGTGTGGGGCCACCAGGCCCTATATACTCTGAACAGCAGTATACAGGCGGTGCAAACAAGACAGGGACTGTAGGTTTGTTGTTAAGTAGAATCTCTTTGTAATTTTGAACGGGTACATTTTTAACGTGTTTAGCTCCAGCCAAAAAATCTTTTTTAAGCTTTTTGGAAAACATAGGGAAGGGTTATCACCCCTGTGACATTTGTTTTGCTGTCTGTGCTCCTCTTCAGAAGATTTCACCTCACTTTTTTGTCCCAATGAAAAATGTTTTTTGAAAATTTGGGTTTTTTTGTGGAACAAGGATTGGAAAGCATCAGTGGAAAGGAGAAATTGTTTTCCCATATTAACTCTTACAGGATAGAATTTCCCCTCCTAGGGGTAGATTTCATCTCACTTCCTGTTGTCTCCTTCCGTTTGCAAGTAGGAGTCGTTTGTAAGTTAGATGTTTGAAAGTAGGGTCCTGCCCTATATACTCAGCAGAAATTTGGGCCTTAGGTGTTGCTGTGGCCACAACACTGTAAGCCCTCACAGGGCCCTGCTGTGAAATGTTAGATCAAGAATTGTAATTACATGCCCCTGTTGAACAGGAGCTGAAAAATTAGGCCTTAGGCACTGGTGCTGGTGCCACAACACTGCAACCCCTCACAGACACTCTAGTTGGAACGCAGGAACGAGCCCTGCTGCAAAGTATTGCATCAAAAATTGTAATTACACGCCCCTGTTAGACAGGGGCAGAAAAATTGGGCCTTAGGCACTGGTGCTGGTGCCACAACACTGCAACCCCTCACAGACACTCTAGTTGGAATGCAGGAACGAGCCCTGCTGCAAAGTATTACATCAAAAATTGTAATTACACGTCCCTGTTAAACAGGGGCTGAAAAATTGTGCCTTAGGCACTGGTGGTGGCGCCCAGAACCAAAAATGTTCTTACAAGCTATCAGCGTGATGATTGAGGAGGAAGAGGATAATTACTCAGGGATAGTCACTCAGCATCAGCATAGGCAGTCTTTGAAGGGATCTGAAAAAAATTATTCAGTTACATCAGCATCAGGTGCTTGGTAGCTGGTGGTGATCCAAGACTGATTCATTTTTATGAAGGTCAGCCGATCGACCGAGTCGGTGGACAGACGCACCCTGTGATCGGTTACCACGCCTCCAGCAGCACTGAATGTGCGTTCCGAAAGAACGCTGGATGCAGGACAGGCCAGTAGCTCAATTGCATACTGTGCAAGCTCTGGCCAGTGATCCATCCTCAAGACCCAGTAACCCAGAGGATTTTCGGTGGGAAAGGTGTCCAAGTCTGATCTTGCCCCTAGGTATTCCTGCACCATGTAAAACAGACGCTGGCGATGTTTGCTGGAACCGATCATACCTTGGGGCTGCGGACCAAAAAATTGTCTGAACGCATCGGTCAGACGGCCACCTTCTCCACCGCTCCTTCTTTGACTGACCGAAGCCTCAGCAACACGTTGTCCAGAAACAGGAGTTTGTAACCTCCCAGTCTCTGGGAACGCGTTGCACAGACATTTCTGCAAGGCCTCCCGAAGATGTTTCATCCTCTGCTCCCTCTGCGATGGCAAGATAAGGTCCGCAACCTTACCCTTGTAACGTGGATCAAGGAGGGTTGCCAGCCAGTATTGGTCCTTCTCCTTGATATCACGAATACGAGGATCCTTACGCAGGCTTTGCAGGATCAGGGAGGCCATGCAGCGTAGGTTTGCTGAGGCATTCGGTCCGGAGTCCTCTGGGTCACTAAGGACAACAACGTCCGCAGCCACCTCCTCCCAGCCACGTACAAGTCCATGTGTTCCTTGGGACTGATCCCTTAAAGACTGCTGATGCTGAGTGCCAGGCTCCACCTCCATACTGACACAATCTTCCTCCTCCTCCTCCTCCTCCTCGTCCTCTTGCTGTGTGATCGGCGGGCACGCAGGAACACTGTCTGGATAAAGGGGGCCTTGAGAGCTAAGGAAGTCCTCCTCTTCCTGCCTCTGTTCTGCCTCAAGTGCCCTGTCCATTATTCCACGCAGCGTGTGCTCCAACAGGTGGACAAGGGGGACAGTGTCACTGATGCATGCACTGTCAGTGCTCATCATCCTCGTGGCCTCCTCGAATGGTGACAGGACAGTGCATGCATCCCTGATCATGGCCCACTGGCGTGGGGGAAAAAAACCAAGCTCCCCTGACCCTGTCCTGGTGCCATAGTCGCACAGGTACTCATTGATGGCCCTCTGCTGCGTGTGCAGCCGCTGCAGCATGGCCAACGTTGAGTTCCACCTGGTGGGCATGTCACAGATTAGGCGGTTCTTGGGCAGGTTAAACTCCTTTTGGAGGTCCGTCAGCCGAGCACTGGCATTATATGACCGGCAGAAATGCACACAGACTTTCCTGGCCTGCCTCAGGACATCCTGTAAGCCCGGGTACCTGCCCAAGAACCGCTGCACCACCAAGTTAAGGACGTGAGCCAAACAGGGCACATGGGTCAGTTGTCCCTGTCGGAGGGCAAAGAGGAGGTTGGTGCCATTGTCGCAAACCACCATTCCTGCCTTAAGTTGGCGTGGCGTCAACCACCTCTGAACCTGCCCCTGCAGAGCTGACAGAACCTCTGCCCCAGTGTGGCTCCTGTCCCCCAAGCACACCAGCTCAAGCACCGCATGGCATCTTTTGGCCTGCGTACTTGCGTAGCCCCTTGAACGCCTACGGAGCACCGCTGGTTCCGAGGAAGAGGCCATGGAGGAAGAAGAAGAGGAGGGGGTGGAGGAGAGAGGTGTGTCACAATCAGCATTTTGGAGGCGTGGTGGCGGAACAACCTCCAACACTACTGCACCTTGTCCTGCATCCTTCCCAGCTGCCAGCAGAGTCACCCAATGCGCCGTGAAACTAAGGTAACGTCCCTGTCCATGCCTGCTGGACCATGAGTCAGCGGTAATATGCACCTTACCGCTGACCGCCCTGTCCAGCGAGGCATGGACATTGCCTTCCACATGCCGGTAGAGAGCCGGAATCGCCTTCCGTGAGAAAAAGTGGCGTTTGGGTACCTGCCACTGAGGAACCGCACATTCCACAAACTCACGGAAGGGGGCAGAGTCTACCAACTGAAAAGGCAGCAGTTGAAGTGCTAGCAATTTTGCCAAGCTAGCATTCAACCGCTGGGCATGTGGATGGCTGGGAGCAAACTTCTTTCGGCGGTGCAGCAGCTGGGGCAGGGAAATTTGCCTGGTACAATCTGACGTCGGTGTACCAAAAGCAGATTGCCCACAAGTACTTGGCTGTGACACACCTAATTCTACACCTTCATTCCTCTCACTGCAGGTCTCAGAGAGGACTGAAGGTCTAGTGGGGTTGGAAATCTCAGCTGATGAGGAGCAAGGAGAGATCCTCTTTGTTCTTTGGTGTGGGTCTTTTAGATATGCTTGCCAACGAACTGCATGGCAGGTCAACATATGTCTGGTCAAGCATGTGGTACCCAAGCGGGAGATGTTTTGGCCACGCGAGATACGCTTGAGACATATGTTGCAAATAGCAGCGGTGCGATCTGATGCACTCGTCTCAAAAAAGGCCCACACCAAAGAACTTTTTGAATAACGCGCAGAGACTGCAGCGCCCTGCACATGTGGAGCTTTGGGGTGTGATGCAGTCAATGTGCTGCCCTTAGGCTGGCCCCTGGAGGGCATCCTGCCTCGTTGGTGATGTGCCGCCTCCTCCTCCTCCTCCTCCTCCTCCTCTCTCCTATCAGGCACCCACGTTGAGTCAGTGACCTCATCATCCCCTCCCTCCTCATCACTGGAGCAAACCTGGCAGTATGCTGCAGCAGGGGGAGCATGACTGCCAGATTGCTGTCCTTCTTGGGCACCCCCTCTGTCCGTGCTCATGTTACTGCCTTCATCGAGCTCAGTATCATCATCAGAGCCTTCCAAACGCTGGGCATCCTCCTGGAGCATGTACCCAACACTGTGGTCAAACAGTTCGAGGGAATCCTCAGGAGGACATGGTGGAGCTAGGGAAGGAGTCACTGATGACATTGAGCTGAGGGAAGAGGCCGCTGCTTTGCCAGACAAAGCACCCTGGGCATGGGTGAGAGAGGATGAGGAGGATGAGGACGGCTTGGTCATCCACTCGACCAAGTCTTCCGCATGTTGCGGCTCAACACGGCCAGCTGCCGAAAAAAAGGCCAAGCGTGTCCCATGGCCACGTGCTGATGAGGATGCACCGTCTCCACGACCAGCACTAGACACAGAGCCTGCTTGCCCTCTCTTATTGGCTTGTGACTGTCTGCCTCTCCTTCTTGGCCTTCCAGACATACTAATGGCCTGTAGCTGCACTAAGCTGGGATAGAACACCTGTAATTTTCTTCAGGTAGATTTATATACTGTAACCAGACAAGCCTGCCTGTCAGTAGGAAGATAACAGGAACGGATCTAGCTGAACACTGTGAGCAGGACGCACTGACTGCACTAAATGTAAATAGCAGGAACGGATCTAGCTGAACACTGTGAGCAGGACGCACTGCACTAAATGTAAATAGCAGGAACAGATCTAGCTGAACACTGTGAGCAGGACGCACTGCACTAAATGTAAATAGCAGGAACAGATCTAGCTGAACACTGTGAGCAGGACGCACTGCACTAAATGTAAATAGCAGGAACGGATCTAGCTGAACACTGTGAGCAGGACGCACTGACTGCACTAAATGTAAATAGCAGAAACGGATCTAGCTGAACACTGTGAGCAGGACGCACTGCACTAAATGTAAATAGCAGGAACGGATCTAGCTGAACACTGTGAGCAGGACGCACTGCACTAAATGTAAATAGCAGGAACGGATCTAGCTGAACACTGTGAGCAGGACGCACTGACTGCACTAAATGTAAATAGCTGGACGGATCTAGCTGAACACTGTGAGCAGGACGCACTGCACTAAATGTAAATAGCAGGAACGGATCTAGCTGAACACTGTGAGCAGGACGCACTGACTGCACTAAATGTAAATAGCAGGAACGGATCTAGCTGAACACTGTGAGCAGGACGCACTGCACTAAATGTAAATAGCAGGAACAGATCTAGCTGAACACTGTGAGCAGGACGCACTGCACTAAATGTAAATAGTCTAGATAGAAGATAACAGGAACGGATCTAGCTAAACTGAATACAGTGTATATATATATATATGCAACACCTGGGATGTATATATATACACAATACACTGTAAGTGCAGCTAACTGACTGACTGTTCTGCCTAATCTATCTAACTCAAATCAAATGACACTGTCTGTCTCTCTCTCTATCTCTCAGCACACCGGAACACACACTACACAGGGCCGCCGTGCAGGCGGCCTTATATAGTGTGGGGCGTGTACTAAATCCCCTGAGCCATAATTGGCCAAAGCCACCCTGGCTTTGGCCAATTACAGCTCTCTCTACCGACGGCGCTGTGATTGGCCAAGCATGCGGGTCATAGTGCATGCTTGGCCAATCATCAGCCAGCAATGCACTGCGATGCCGCAGTGAATTATGGGCCGTGACGCGCCACACGAATTTGGCGCGAACGGCCCATAACGTTCGCAATTCGACGGACGGTCGAACAGCCGATGTTCGAGTCGAACATGGGTTCGACTCGAACACGAAGCTCATCCCTAGTATACCGCACTCCGGTGTCAGTCAGGACAGGTTTTGCGTCGCTTGGACTAAAACAAACACCCGAAGCGTACTTTGGGACTTTATACGAAATACACCACTGGAATATAATGAAACAATTATTGAGTTTAACTAACATTTATTGGATATAACAAAAGAGTAAAAATATATATGTGTAAGCATCCAAGGAAGTTTAGATATCCAAACAATATGGGCTTTGGTCCTCAATATCTTCACCAAAGTGCCCGCTGCTATTGAGATTGTGCGCAATCGCAGTGTGGACACTGCATGCTATTTAAGGACGGGAGGTGTAGTAAGATGGACGCTCCTGTTGACGTACAATGACGAAACGGGCGGGGTCATGAACGTCTTACGAACGTCTTACGTCACCTCCGGCTATACGAAAACAGTTTTCTGACGGCATCCATCCACCCATACTTTCAGGCTTATACAATTTATCTAAAATGTGAGCAAAAACCTTTTAATGAATAAAATAAAGTTTTAAAAATGGTTTTACACTATGGACATCCCTTCTCTTCTACATGATGAACATACAAAACACTGCTAACAACATTTAAAGCACAGACCAGGACCGCTAGGGATTGCTACACAGTGGCAGATACTGTGGCTGTGCAGTACCCCTTTGGGGGTGAGGCTATCTGGTGAGTGCATGCACAGTAGGAGCACGAATTAGGAGCACCATCACTAACTGGCACCTGAACAAGAAGTGTAGTTTTTTTTGTTTGTTTTTTACTACACTATTGGTTTTCAGCAAACAGCAAATATTGGACCTTTTTTCCAGAGCACATGGCACTTTGCTATTTTGTCAGCACTGGACACCTTTTAAGCACTTAGCACTTTTAAATATGCACTTCTATTGAGCCTGGATTCACACATGTGTGGTGCGAATTGAAGCTCAGGTTTCACTGAGAAGATAAAAATCAGTTGTTCAAAGGTTTCTCTGCATTGTAGCTGCGGATCAGTGAGCAGGGAGAGGGGGGGGAGGGGGAGGTGTAGTGAGGAGAAGGAGAAAATCCATGTTCAGAACGCAATGCATCTGCGAATCAGATTCCCATAGGAGATCATGGGCTTGTAATTTGCACCGCAATGCCCAAAAAACGCACACTTTTTTGTGCAATGTGCAGTGCGAATGCAACGCACATATGTGAACCAGATACATTCAAATGAATGTATTTTAAAATGTCCTGCGAATTGGATGCGGTGTAAGCCGCATCTAATTGGCATAGGTGTGAACGAGGGCTAAGACTTTTAATGTTAATTGCACTAACTATGTAGAATGCATTATTACCGTATATACTCGAGTATAAGTCGTTCCGAGTATAAGTCGAGGCCCTAATTTACCCCAAAAACATGGGAAAAACTTATTGACCAGAGTATAAGACGAGGGTGAGAAATGCACAGCTACTGTAAGTGGAAAAGAGGGTCAACAATGCCCATTTGCATGCCTCACTTTGCCCATTTGCAGCCATAGGTCCCCTGAACTTCAAACTTGGTAGTTAAGGGTTCCAAGATGCCCCCTAGCTGCAGCCAAAATTTAGGGTCTCTGAACCCAAAGGGTCCTGAAATGACATTGCTGCAGATAGACACAGTTGACCAAATTTGGGGCCCCGTATCTCGGGGCCACTTAGTGCTAAGAACCCCAAATTTGGTGTGCAAACCCAGTGGAACTAGCACCATAAAATTTCCAAAGCTGGGGTTTCTAGCACCAAGCACTTTTCTGCAGCAGAGAATGACATTTTCCGGACCAGTTTTGGGGCCCCATATCTCAGGACCACTTGGTGCTAGGAACACAAGCTTTGGATATGTTATGGTACTAGGTCCACTGGGTTAGCATACCAAATTTGGGGTTTCTAGCATCAAGTGGCCCTGAGATACGGGGCCCCAAATTCGGTTCGGAAAATGAAATTTTTTGCTGCAGAAAAGTGCTTGACTCGAGTATAAGTCGAGGGGGGCACTTTCAGCACAAAAAAATGTGCTGAAAAATTTGACTTATACTCGAGTATATACGGTAATCAATCTGACCATATTTATTGACATCTATATCATATCGTTGGTGAATAGTAAAGGTCTCAGTTTGCACATATTTTTTCACTGATAAGACACCCAGGGGGTGTAACACATTTTGGACACTTCACTTCAATCACTTAAACCTAATTTTGATAATTAAATGGAGGAGTAAGTTGGGTAAGTGGGATTACCCTTTTTTGGTTGTTGAGATCATACTGACAACCGGCTGCCAGAGGGTACAACACAATTCAGACAGAATTTAATTTATTTTATTCATTTTTTATTTTTGCATCAACCATTGAACATTAGGTATACCCCAAATACGGTTTTTATACAGATGATTCAGTATCAATATAAGAAAGGCACCGCTGGAATACACACTCCCCTTTCTGTCATTTCAGACGTGAACATTAGAAGACAATTCATCTGTCTGCTTTTATCTTTATAATATTCCCTCTTTTGAGGGGAGTCTAGTTATTAGAAGATACCCACTTGTACATTGATTTATGGCACCCTACCCCGGTAGGAGGCCATACACACAGGTCTAGGCCTGGAAATTTAACACCTACATTTTTTGACATTCTGTGTAGCATTGCAGGGGGTGTAATACAGTAGTTTTTTATGAAACATTTAATTTAATGGAACAGCGCCACACCTACAACTCCTGGCAAAAATGATGGAATCACCAGTCCCTGAGGATGTTCCTTCAGTTGTTTATTGTTGTAGAAAAAAAGCAGATCACAGACATGGCTGAAAACTAAAGGCATTTCAAATGGCAACTTTCTGGCTTTAAGAATCACTAAAAGAAATCAAGAAAAATAATTGTGGTGGCCAGTAACAGATTTATAGAACAAGCACAGGGAATAAATTATGGAATCACTCAACTCTGAGGAAAAAACGATGGAATCACCCTGTAAATTTTCATTACAAACACTAACCCCTGCATCAGATGAAATCTGCTTGTTAGTATGAAGGTAAAGAGGGTAAATCATCACGCAGTGTTGCACAAGATGTTGGTTGTTCACAGTCGGAACTTCCTCAGGGACTGGTGATTCCATCATTTTTGCCAGGGGTTGTACATTCTCCGTTATATTCACCTTAGTGCACTCCATCTAGGTGGAGGTGTACTTGTAGAGGCAGCAGTTCCCTTTTTGTCTTTTTCCTTGCGCGGATTTACTCACGTATTATTTCATATTGAACAATATAAAATTCTTCATAATACATAGCATATAAATTATAATAAACATGATTGGTAAATCACATGATAAGATTAGTTAAGTAATAAAGTAATAATAACTATAATAATTACATAATATGCATCACTGTATCCAAATATTGACATGTTAAAATGGTGATAAACCCTGTTATCTAAAAACATGATTGACATGATAGTAAAAGGCCATAGTACTGTATAATTGATTGATGGGAGCTCCCACCCCCCTTGCCAATGGTTTGGTGCAATTGTTCTCTGGGAACTGTGGCGCCCTCCACCTTCTTCATGCTGCGGTGCACCAAAACTGTACTGGAGTCCATTTTGGAGTCTGAATTAACATCTCACAGCGCTGGCGGGAAGTGTCAAAAGACCAGGCTGATCCTCTCCCCTGAGCAATGAGACTTGGTGGTTCTTCCCCACATTGATAGTGTTAGCAAAATTTGGTTGTACGCAAAGCACACAGCCAAATCTCCTGTTTCTAATCATAATAACAATTTCGTCTAATGATATAATACCATCTCACCTTTTGATCATATGTCTCTCCTCTGGTGTAGCTCATCCTCTGGTGTGGGCCTCATGCTTACAAATAGAATCACAACCTCATGCTTCCAGTTCCAAAAACACACTGCCGCCAGCCTTCCTCAGCTGTCTGAGTGAGCCACTTTATTAGCATATCAATAGTATGTCCCAAAGCTTGAGGGTTCGGCCTCCAACAGCCAAACACACTTCTTACAAAGCTTATGACCTCACAGGATGTAAGTGACCATATAAGGATTTAACAACAGAACACAAAACAACCAATGAACAATGACTACAGGACATGATACAATATACTAAATGACGATGACTAAAGTTCCTCGTGCATGGATGGGAGATTATCTGCAGGTGTACGTCATGGCACCCCAAACATGTTGATCAGGCATACCAGGGGTGACAAGAGCAAACCACCGCTAAACCGATAATGTCTTTGCAGAGTGAACGCATCCCCACCAGACGATCGTTCTGTGCATTGCACAGGGGCCCTTTTGCTGGTGGACATGTCCTCTCTCCACAAACACCTCTCTCCAAACACCAGGAAGTTTTCCACTACCTAACAGGTCTCAGCCAGCGTCAGTCTGCCCCAGTCAGCTCTTTAGAGCGGGCTGTGGTTGAACACACACTGGGAGACTCTTATGACAATACATTAATATAAAATTTTCCACAATAGTACACACGACAACACAGTCTATTAGAAGTATAGATGTTACTCGCCACCTTCCCATTGAGCCAGACGAAATCCCAATGAAGCTGAGGCTGGTTGCTAAGGGCGACAGCTGCAGATATAACACCTTAGCCCCACATTGGGCACCAAATTTAGCAAGGTCCCAGGCCTCCTTTGATCTAATGAGGACCTCCAGGGCCGCAGATAGCTGACATCCTTCAGTATGTAGTGGGTTGTGAGGCATGGTGGGTGCAGATTTATTAGAGTTATTGGGCGCCAGACACTTCTTGAATGCAAAAGAAAGTTTATTTCCTTTAACAATCTTTTTTGGGGGAGACAGGGTTAGGGCCAGGACACCCTTAGGTAGTTGCAAGATTAATAGGCAGACTCTGAGACTTCTATAGGTAGACATCCATGCAGGGAAAGGCATCCAACAAGACGCCACAGCTACATGTGCAGGAATGCTGTCTCCTATGGCAACAGTCTTTAACAGTTCCTAATACAAACGTAACAGTTCCTTTCTCTTTCACTACAATCACTTCTTGTAGTTCTTCAGCCTACTGAGCTCCCGGTCTCTCATTAGACCCTCTCATTCACTGCCACTGAATCCTTTGAGCTCCTCCAATCTTCATGGTGGTATCTTCCTCAAGCATCACCCCCGCTTCTCTGCTGGGTCCCTAGCTTGGCACTCACAGATACTTCTCAAGCTTCACCCCACTGGCCTGCTCGTTCCCTGGCTTGGCACACAAGGTTGCTCTGCAAGTGTCACCTCCGCTGGTTGGGTCCCTGGCTTGATTCCCACTGAAGTTTCCCGATTCTTCACCATCCGCGGTTGGTGAGAATACTGCTCCAGTATTTGCTTCAGTTACTCACTGTGGTCCCTGGTAATAAGGCGGATAGGCCCCCTTCTGGTGACAGCTTCCCCTCTACCCAGGGCCGTCTTTAATATTGATTGGGCCCTGGGCAAAGATTTTATTGGGGCCCCCCCAGCTAGACTCAAAATGAGTTTACTGCAGCAGATCAGGCAACGATTGTGATTGGCTGCCAGAGATTACAACACATCATTACAGCTCACAGATTCGTTTCTAGAGGTTACAGAACATCATTACTGCTCACTAATTGGATTCTAGAGGTTACTGAAAATCATTATTGCTCACTGATTAGTTGCTAGAGGTTACTACACATCATAACCTCTCAGTGCAAATTGCGGGTGTGGCCAAACTGCACTAGCATTGAGGGGTGCACTATGTACAGAGTGCAGGCTTGGGGGTGCACTTTGTGCAGAGTGCAGGGGTGAGGTGGGTGCAGAGTGCAGGGGTGAGGTGGGTGCAGAGTGCAGGAGTGAGGTGGGTGCAGGACTGAGGTGGGTGCACAGTGCAGGGCTGAGGTGGGTGCAGAGTGCAGGACTGAGGTGGGTGCAGAGTGAGGTAAGTGCAGAGTGCAGGGGTGAGGTGGGTGCAGATTGCAGGGGTGTGGTGGGTGCAGAGTGCAGGAGTGAGGTGAGTGCAGGACTGAGATGGGTGCAGAGTGCAGGGCTGAGGTGGGTGCAGAGTGCAAGGCTGAGGTGGGTGCAGAGTGAGGTGAGTGCAGGGGTGAGGTGGGTGCAGAGTACAGGGGTGAGGTGGGTGCAGAGTGTAGGGGTGTGGTGGGTGCAGAGTGCAGGGGTGTGGTGGGTGCATAGTTTAGGGGTGAGGTGAGTGCAGGGGTGAGGTGGGTGCAGAGTGCAGGAGTGAGGTGGGTGCAGAGTGCAGGAGTGAGGTGGGCGCAGGGTGCAGGAGTGAGGTGGGTGCAGGGTGCAGGACTGAGGTGGGTGCAGAGTGCAGGACTGAGGTGGGTGCAGAGTGCAGGACTGAGGTGGGTGCAGAGTGCAGGACTGAGGTGGGTGCAGAGTGCAGGGGTGAGGTGGGTGCAAAGTGCAGGACTGAGGTGGGTGCAGAGTGCAGGGGTGAGGTGTGTGCAGAATGAGGTGTCTACAGAGTGCAGGGGTGAGGTGGATGCAGAGTGCAGGAGTAAGGTGGGTGCAGGGGTGATGTAGGTGCAGAGTGCAGGGGTGAGGTGGGTGCAGAGTGAGGTGGGTGCAGAGTGCAGGGGTGAGGTGGGTTCAGACTGAGGTGGGTGCAGAGTGCAGGACTGAGGTGGGTGCAGAGTGCAGGAGTGAGGTGGGTGCAGGACTGAGGTGGGTGCACAGTGCAGGGCTGAGGTGGGTGCAGAGTGCAGGACTGAGGTGGGTGCAGAGTGAGGTAAGTGCAGAGTGCAGGGGTGAGGTGGGTGCAGATTGCAGGGGTGTGGTGGGTGCAGAGTGCAGGAGTGAGGTGAGTGCAGGACTGAGATGGGTGCAGAGTGCAGGGCTGAGGTGGGTGCAGAGTGCAAGGCTGAGGTGGGTGCAGAGTGAGGTGAGTGCAGGGGTGAGGTGGGTGCAGAGTACAGGGGTGAGGTGGGTGCAGAGTGTAGGGGTGTGGTGGGTGCAGAGTGCAGGGGTGTGGTGGGTGCATAGTTTAGGGGTGAGGTGAGTGCAGAGTGCAGGAGTGAGGTGGGTGCAGAGTGCAGGAGTGAGGTGGGCGCAGGGTGCAGGAGTGAGGTGGGTGCAGGGTGCAGGACTGAGGTGGGTGCAGAGTGCAGGACTGAGGTGGGTGCAGAGTGCAGGACTGAGGTGGGTGCAGAGTGCAGGACTGAGGTGGGTGCAGAGTGCAGGACTGAGGTGGGTGCAGAGTGCAGGGGTGAGGTGGGTGCAAAGTGCAGGACTGAGGTGGGTGCAGAGTGCAGGGGTGAGGTGTGTGCAGAATGAGGTGTCTACAGAGTGCAGGGGTGAGGTGGATGCAGAGTGCAGGAGTAAGGTGGGTGCAGGGGTGATGTAGGTGCAGAGTGCAGGGGTGAGGTGGGTGCAGAGTGCAGAGTGAGGTGGGTGCAGAGTGCAGGGGTGAGGTGGGTTCAGACTGAGGTGGGTGCAGAGTGCAGGACTGAGGTGGGTGCAGAGTGCAGGGGTGAGGTGGGTGCAAAGTGCAGGACTGAGGTGGGTGCAGAGTGTAGGGGTTAGGTGGATGCAGAGTGCATGGGTAAGGTGGGTGCAGAATGCAGGGGTGAGTTGGGTGCAGAGTGAGGTGGGTGCAGAGTGCAGAGTGAGGTGGGTGCAGAGTGAGGTGGGTGCAGAGTGAGGTGGGTGCAGAGTGAGGTGGGTGCAGAGTGCAGGGGTGAGGTGGGTGCAGAATGCAGGGGTAAGGTGGGTGCAGAATGCAGGGGTAAGGTGGGTGCAGAATGCAGGGGTAAGGTGGGTGCAGAGTGAGGTGGGTGCAGAGTGCAGAGTGAGATGAGTGCAGAGTGAGATGAGTGCAGAGTGAGATGAGTGCAGAGTGAGATGAGTGCAGAGTGAGGTGGGTGCAGGAGTGAGGTGGGTGCAGGAGTGAGGTGGATGCAGAGTGCAGGGGTGAGGTGGATGCAGAGTGCAGGGGTGAGGTGGGTGCAGAGTGAGTTGGGTGCAGAGTGCAGAGTGAGGTGGGTGCAGAGTGAGGTGGGTGCAGAGTGAAGAGTGAGGTGGGTACAGAGTGCATGGGTGAGGTGGATGTAGAGTGTAGAGTGAGGTGGGTGCAGGGGTGAGGTGGGTGCAGGGGTGAGGTGGGTGCAGAGTGAGGTGGGTGCAGAGTGAGGTGGGTGCAGGGTAAGGTGGGTGCAGAGCGCAGGGGTGAGGTGAGTGCAGAGCGCAGGGGTGAGGTGGGTGCAGAGTGCAGGACTGAGGTGGGTGCAGAGTGCAGGGGTGAGGTGGGTGCAAAGTGCAGGACTGAGGTGGGTGTAGAGTGCATGGGTAAGGTGGGTGCAGAGTGCAGAGTGAGATGAGTGCAGAGTGAGATGAGTGCAGAGTGAGGTGGGTGCAGGAGTGAGGTGGGTGCAGGGGTGAGGTGGATGCAGAGTGCAGGGGTGAGGTGGATGCAGAGTGCAGGGGTGAGGTGGATGCAGAGTGCAGGGGTGAGGTGGGTGCAGAGTGAGTTGGGTGCAGAGTGCAGAGTGAGGTGGGTGCAGAGTGAGGTGGGTGCAGAGTGAAGAGTGAGGTGGGTACAGAGTGCATGGGTGAGGTGGATGCAGAGTGTAGAGTGAGGTGGGTGCAGGGGTGAGGTGGGTGCAGGGGTGAGGTGGGTGCAGGGGTGAGGTGGGTGCAGGGGTGAGGTGGGTGCAGAGTGAGGTGGGTGCAGAGTGAGGTGGGTGCAGAGTGAGGTGGGTGCAGGGTGAGGTGGGTGCAGAGCGCAGGGGTGAGGTGAGTGCAGAGCGCAGGGGTGAGGTGGGTGCAGAGTGCAGGACTGAGGTGGGTGCAGAGTGCAGGGGTGAGGTGGGTGCAAAGTGCAGGACTGAGGTGGGTGTAGAGTGCATGGGTAAGGTGGGTGCAGAATGCAGGGGTGAGGTGGGTGCAGAGTGAGGTGGGTGCAGAGTGAGATGAGTGCAGAGTGAGGTGGGTGCAGAGTGCAGGGGTGAGGTGGATGCAGAGTGCAGGGGTAAGGTAGGTGCAGAATGCAGGGGTAAGGTGGGTGCAGAGTGCAGAGTGAGGTGGGTGCAGGAATGAGGTGGGTGCAGAGTGAGGTGGGTGCAGGGGTGAGGTGGGTGCAGAGTGCAGGGGTGAGGTGGGTGCAGAGTGCAGGGGTGAGGTGGGTGCAGAGTGCAGTGTGAGGTGGGTGCAGAGTGAGGTGGGTGCAGAGTGAGGTGGGTGCAGAGTGCAGTGTGAGGTGGGTGCAGGGTGCAGTGTGAGGTGGGTGCAGTGTGAGGTGGGTGCAGTGTGAGGTGGGTGCAGAGTGAGGTGGGTGCAGAGTGAGGTGGGTGCAGAATGCAGTGTGAGGTGGGTGCTGAGGTGAGGTGGGTGCAGAGTGAGGTGGGTGCAGAGTGCAGAGTGAGGTGGGTGCAGAGTGCAGAGTGAGGTGGGTGCAGAGTGCAGAGTGAGGTGGGTGCAGAGTGCAGTGTGAGGTGGGTGCAGAGTGCAGAGTAAGGTGGGTGCAGAGTGCAGAGTGAGGTGGGTGCAGAGTGCAGTGTGAGGTGGGTGCAGAGTGAGGTGGGTGCAGAGTGTAGGGTGAGGTGGGTGCAGAGTGAGGTGGGTGTAGAGTGCAGAGTGAGGTGGGTGCAGAGTGCAGTGTGAGGTGGGTGCAGTGTGAGGTGGGTGCAGAGTGAGGTGGGTGCATAGTGAGGTGGGTGCAGAGTGCAGTGTGAGGTGGGTGCAGAGTGCAGAGTGAGGTGGGTGCAGAGTGAGGTGGGTGCAGAGTGCAGTGTGAGGTGGGTGCAGAGTGAGGTGTGTGCAGAGTGCAGTGTGAGGTTAGTGCAGAGTGAGGTGGGTGCAGAGTGCAGTGTGAGCTGGGTGCAGAGTGAGATGGGTGCAGAGTGCAGAGTGAGGTGGGTGCAGAGTGAGGTGGGTGCAGAGTGCAGAGTGAGGTGGGTGCAGAGTGAGGTGGGTGCAGAGTGCAGTGTGAGGTGGGTTCAGAGTGAGGTGGGTGCAGAGTGAGGTGGGTGTAGAGTGCAGTGTGAGGTGGGTGCAGAGTGCAGTGTGAGGTGGGTGCAGAGTGCAGTGTGAGGTTGGTGCAGAGTGAGGTGGGTGCAGAGTGCAGTGTGAGGTGGGTGCAGAGTGAGATGGGTGCAGAGTGAGGTGGGTGCAGAGTGCAGAGATAGGTGGGTGCAGAGTGAGGTGGGTGCAGAGTGCAGTGTGAGGTGGGTGCAGAGTGAGATGGGTGCAGAGTGAGGTGGGTGCAGAGTGCAGAGTGAGGTGGGTGCAGAGTGAGGTGGGTGCAGAGTGCAGTGTGAGGTGGGTGCAGAGTGAGGTGGGTGCAGAGTGAGGTGGGTGCAGAGTGCAGTGTGAGGTGGGTGCAGTGTGAGGTGGGTGCAGTGTGAGGTGGGTGCAGTGTGAGGTGGGTGCAGAGTGAGGTGGGTGCAGAGTGCAGTGTGAGGTGGGTGCATAGTGCAGTGTGAGGTGGGTGCAGTGTGAGGTGGGTGCAGAGTGAGGTGGGTGCAGAGTGAGGTGGGTGCAGAGTGCAGTGTGAGGTGGGTGCAGGGTGCAGTGTGAGGTGGGTGCAGTGTGAGGTGGGTGCAGTGTGAGGTGGGTGCAGAGTGAGGTGGGTGCAGAGTGCAGTGTGAGGTGGGTGCAGGGTGCAGTGTGAGGTGGGTGCAGTGTGAGGTGGGTGCAGTGTGAGGTGGGTGCAGTGTGAGGTGGGTGCAGAGTGAGGTGGGTGCAGAGTGCAGTGTGAGGTGGGTGCATAGTGCAGTGTGAGGTGGGTGCAGTGTGAGGTGGGTGCAGAGTGAGGTGGGTGCAGAGTGAGGTGGGTGCAGAGTGCAGTGTGAGGTGGGTGCAGGGTGCAGTGTGAGGTGGGTGCAGGGTGAGGTGGGTGCAGTGTGAGGTGGGTGCAGTGTGAGGTGGGTGCAGAGTGAGGTGGGTGCAGAGTGCAGTGTGAGGTGGGTGCAGAGTGAGGTGGGTGCAGAGTGCAGTGTGAGGTGGGTGCATAGTGCAGTGTGAGGTGGGTGCAGAGTGAGGTGGGTGCAGAGTGCAGTGTGAGGTGGGTGCAGAGTGAGGTGGGTGCAGAGTGCAGTGTGAGGTGGGTGCATAGTGCAGTGTGAGGTGGGTGCAGTGTGAGGTGGGTGCAGAGTGAGGTGGGTGCAGAGTGAGGTGGGTGCAGAGTGCAGTGTGAGGTGGGTGCATAGTGCAGTGTGAGGTGGGTGCAGTGTGAGGTGGGTGCAGAGTGAGGTGGGTGCAGAGTGAGGTGGGTGCAGAGTGCAGTGTGAGGTGGGTGCAGGGTGCAGTGTGAGGTGGGTGCAGGGTGAGGTGGGTGCAGTGTGAGGTGGGTGCAGTGTGAGGTGGGTGCAGAGTGAGGTGGGTGCAGAGTGCAGTGTGAGGTGGGTGCAGAGTGAGGTGGGTGCAGAGTGCAGTGTGAGGTGGGTGCATAGTGCAGTGTGAGGTGGGTGCAGAGTGAGGTGGGTGCAGAGTGAGGTGGGTGCAGAGTGCAGTGTGAGGTGGGTGCATAGTGCAGTGTGAGGTGGGTGCAGAGTGAGGTGGGTGCAGAGTGAGGTGGGTGCAGAGTGCAGTGTGAGGTGGGTGCATAGTGCAGTGTGAGGTGGGTGCAGTGTGAGGTGGGTGCAGAGTGAGGTGGGTGCAGAGTGCAGTGTGAGGTGGGTGCAGGGTGCAGTGTGAGGTGGGTGCAGTGTGAGGTGGGTGCAGAGTGAGGTGGGTGCAGAGTGCAGTGTGAGGTGGGTGCAGAGTGCAGTGTGAGGTGGGTGCAGTGTGAGGTGTGAGGTGGGTGCAGTGTGAGGTGGGTGCAGAGTGAGGTGGGTGCAGAGTGCAGTGTGAGGTGGGTGCAGGGTGCAGTGTGAGGTGGGTGCATAGTGCAGTGTGAGGTGGGTGCAGTGTGAGGTGGGTGCAGAGTGCAGTGTGAGGTGGGTGCAGGGTGCAGTGTGAGGTGGGTGCAGTGTGAGGTGGGTGCAGAGTGCAGTGTGAGGTGGGTGCAGGGTGCAGTGTGAGGTGGGTGCATAGTGCAGTGTGAGGTGGGTGCAGTGTGAGGTGGGTGCAGAGTGAGGTGGGTGCAGAGTGCAGTGTGAGGTGGGTGCAGGGTGCAGTGTGAGGTGGTTGCATAGTGCAGTGTGAGGTGGGTGCAGTGTGAGGTGGGTGCAGAGTGAGGTGGGTGCAGAGTGCAGTGTGAGGTGGGTGCAGGGTGCAGTGTGAGGTGGGTGCAGTGTGAGGTGGGTGCAGAGTGCAGTGTGAGGTGGGTGCAGGGTGCAGTGTGAGGTGGGTGCAGTGTGAGGTGGGTGCAGAGTGCAGTGTGAGGTGGGTGCAGAGTGCAGTGTGAGGTGGGTGCAGGGTGCAGTGTGAGGTGGGTGCAGTGTGAGGTGGGTGCAGAGTGAGGTGGGTGCAGAGTGCAGTGTGAGGTGGGTGCAGGGTGCAGTGTGAGGTGGGTGCAGTGTGAGGTGGGTGCAGAGTGAGGTGGGTGCAGAGTGCAGTGTGAGGTGGGTGCATAGTGCAGTGTGAGGTGGGTGCAGTGTGAGGTGGGTGCAGAGTGAGGTGGGTGCAGAGTGCAGTGTGAGGTGGGTGCAGGGTGCAGTGTGAGGTGGGTGCAGTGTGAGGTGGGTGCAGAGTGAGGTGGGTGCAGAGTGCAGTGTGAGGTGGGTGCAGAGTGCAGTGTGAGGTGGGTGCAGTGTGAGGTGTGAGGTGGGTGCAGTGTGAGGTGGGTGCAGAGTGAGGTGGGTGCAGAGTGCAGTGTGAGGTGGGTGCAGGGTGCAGTGTGAGGTGGGTGCATAGTGCAGTGTGAGGTGGGTGCAGTGTGAGGTGGGTGCAGAGTGCAGTGTGAGGTGGGTGCAGGGTGCAGTGTGAGGTGGGTGCAGTGTGAGGTGGGTGCAGAGTGCAGTGTGAGGTGGGTGCAGGGTGCAGTGTGAGGTGGGTGCATAGTGCAGTGTGAGGTGGGTGCAGTGTGAGGTGGGTGCAGAGTGAGGTGGGTGCAGAGTGCAGTGTGAGGTGGGTGCAGGGTGCAGTGTGAGGTGGGTGCATAGTGCAGTGTGAGGTGGGTGCAGTGTGAGGTGGGTGCAGAGTGAGGTGGGTGCAGAGTGCAGTGTGAGGTGGGTGCAGGGTGCAGTGTGAGGTGGGTGCAGTGTGAGGTGGGTGCAGAGTGCAGTGTGAGGTGGGTGCAGGGTGCAGTGTGAGGTGGGTGCAGTGTGAGGTGGGTGCAGAGTGCAGTGTGAGGTGGGTGCAGAGTGCAGTGTGAGGTGGGTGCAGGGTGCAGTGTGAGGTGGGTGCAGTGTGAGGTGGGTGCAGAGTGAGGTGGGTGCAGAGTGCAGTGTGAGGTGGGTGCAGGGTGCAGTGTGAGGTGGGTGCAGTGTGAGGTGGGTGCAGAGTGAGGTGGGTGCAGAGTGCAGTGTGAGGTGGGTGCATAGTGCAGTGTGAGGTGGGTGCAGTGTGAGGTGGGTGCAGAGTGAGGTGGGTGCAGAGTGCAGTGTGAGGTGGGTGCAGGGTGCAGTGTGAGGTGGGTGCAGTGTGAGGTGGGTGCAGTGTGAGGTGGGTGCAGAGTGAGGTGGGTGCAGAGTGCAGTGTGAGGTGGGTGCAGGGTGCAGTGTGAGGTGGGTGCAGTGTGAGGTGGGTGCAGAGTGCAGTGTGAGGTGGGTGCAGGGTGCAGTGTGAGGTGGGTGCAGTGTGAGGTGGGTGCAGAGTGCAGTGTGAGGTGGGTGCAGAGTGCAGTGTGAGGTGGGTGCAGGGTGAGGTGGGTGCAGGGTGCAGTGTGAGGTGGGTGCAGAGTGCAGTGTGAGGTGGGTGCAGTGTGAGGTGGGTGCAGAGTGAGGTGGGTGCAGGGTGCAGTGTGAGGTGGGTGCAGTGTGAGGTGGGTGCAGAGTGCAGTGTGAGGTGGGTGCAGGGTGCAGTGTGAGGTGGGTGCAGTGTGAGGTGGGTGCAGAGTGCAGTGTGAGGTGGGTGCAGAGTGCAGTGTGAGGTGGGTGCAGAGTGCAGTGTGAGGTGGGTGCAGAGTGCAGAGGTGCACAGCTCTCCTCCCACCCAGATTTCAATATAGAGCTACACTCCCCCTAAGTAAAAGGCAGTCCTCCCACAAAGCCCCCCACCCACCATTCCAGTACAGAGGAAAACTCTGTGTACTCACAGCATGTTGTCCTCCGATGTCCGTGGAGCCTGCCCGTCCCAGAAGCAGCTTCCCCTGTGCAGAGTCCCCGCCCCCTTCCTCCTCTGCTCTCATAGATCGTGTGTGTACCCGAGCCCCGAGGGACGAGAACAGCCGCCGGAAGAGGAACGCTGTCACTTGGAAAAACACAAGCCGTGCTTGTGTATTTCCAAGTGACAGTAGCGAGCAGCCAGCATGCGACCAGCACCGGAGGTGGCCGAACTCCGGCGGGCAGTGCAGGGTTTAAGGGACGGGCAGCGCAGGGCCCCCAACAATGACAGGGCCCTGGGCAGATGCCCCTTTTGCCCCGCGGTAAAGACGGCCCTGCCTCTACCTCCGACCACGACAGGTTTTCCAGCCGGCAGAACCGACACTACTGGTTGGAATGCAAGCCGCAATCCCAACCCTTAGCTGCTCTCTTACTTCTGGATAGACCCTCAGACAGCCTAGTAGCCAGATGCCCCGGGATAGGCTCAATCTCTGGCCTAGCAGCCCGGGCAATACAACACACGTCCACCCAGACAGCCGTCCAGGTGGCACAGAACATAGACCACCTGACTCCACCCGAATATATAGGTTCTCCCAGCAGGCCAAGGGATTCAAGAAAACCCCTGCCCATTGGCTGAGATACCCCATATACCCATAACCTGACCTTGTGATGCTCTTCTCATATTTAGTACCACCAAGTACCTGGCCACCTAGTGGTAGAAGAGAAAAGTGCAACAAGGCCAAACTGAGGGAGAAATTAATAGATCTCTGTCAATCAACCAGGATAAATATTCCTGGCAAGTAAATTTATGAGGAGCAACCCTGCCTAAACTCCAGGGTGCTACATATCTATAATCTATCTATCTATCTATCTATCTATCTATCTATCTATCTATCTATCTATCTATCTATCTATCTATCTATCTATCTCTATCTATCTATCTATCTATCTATCTATCTATCTATCTATCTATCTATCTATCTATCTATCTATCTATCTATCTATCTATATCTATCTATCTATCTATCTATCTATCTATCTATCTATCTATCTATCTATCTATCTATCTATCTATCTGTCTATCTGTCTATCTATCTATCTATCTATCTATCTATCTATCTATCTATCTATCTATCTATCTATCTATCTATCTATCTGTCTATCTATTTATGGATGAAGTCCTTCAACCGAGATAGATATGAACCACATAAAGACGTCACAAGACTTACAACATAACATAGACCTAAGGTGTGCCCTGGTGGGCTGGTCGGTATGCCAAGAAAGGGGGCATACCCAAAATAATAATGGATAATTGTAGAAGAGGAATGCACAAGGAGGTGCCCTGAAAAGGGGGGATGGGTGGGAGGGTATCACGCACCGGAACCGACAAGGGATACAGGTGAGCATGCTGCTTAAATACCATAATCATGGGATATTGTGTTTTCTTATTTTGGGAGTAGAGGGTTTCAGGCCCATGTTCCTGGTAATATATTTGTGTATTTACAAAAGATTTCCCTAAAAGTTAAGGGTTAAAATTAAAATTTGATAACGAGATTTTGGAAAAAAAGTGTGAAATTATAAATGTTTGAAGAGTTACAGAAATCAAGTAACCAGGACCAAAATAAATCATGTTGGATGAGGAGCAACCGCCCCAGCCAGCCAGTATTCACCCCCAGCCCCATACACATGAAGAAATGCCCACCCCATTCATACCCTACACCCCATTCATACCCTACACCCCATTCATACCCTACACCCCATTCATACCCTACACCCCATTCATATCCTACACCCCATTCATATCCTACACCCCATTCATACCCTACACCCCATTCATATCCTACACCCCATTCATATCCTACACCCCATTCATATCCTACACCCCATTCATACCCTACACCCCATTCATATCCTACACCCCATTCATATCCTACACCCCATTCATACCCTACACCCCATTCATACCCTACACCCCATTCATACCCTACACCCCATTCATACCCTACACCCCATTCATATCCTACACCCCATTCATACCCTACACCCCATTCATATCCTACACCCCATTCATACCCTACACCCCATTCATATCCTACACCCCATTCATACCCTACACCCCATTCATACCCTACACCCCATTCATACCCTACACCCCATTCATACCCTACACTCCATTCATATCCTACACCCCATTCATACCCTACACCCCATTGATACCCTACACCCCATTCATACCCTACACCCCATTCATATCCTACACCCCATTCATACCCTACACCCCATTCAAATCCTACACCCCATTCATATCCTACACCCCATTCATATCCTTCACCCCATTCATACCCCATTCATACCCTACACCCCATTCAAATCCTACACCCCATTCATACCCCATTCATACCCTATACCCCATTCATACCCTACACCCCATTCATACCCTACACCCCATTCATATCCTACCCCCCATTCATATCCTACACCCCATTCATACCCTACACCCCATTCATATCCTACACCCCATTCATACCCTACACCCCATTCATATCCTACACCCCATTCATACCCTACACCCCATTCATACCCTACACCCCATTCATATCCTACACCCCATTCATATCCTACACCCCATTCATACCCTACACCCCATTCATACCCCATTCATAACCCATTCATACCCTACACCCCATTCATATCCTACACCCCATTCATATCCTACACCCCATTCATACCCCATTCATACCCTACACCCCATTCATACCCTACACCCCATTCATACCCTACACCCCATTCATATCCTACACCCCATTCATACCCTACACCCCATTCATATCCTACACCCCATTCATATCCTACACCCCATTCATACCATACACCCCATTCATATCCTACACCCCATTCATATCCTACACCCCATTCATACCCTATACCCCATTCATATCCTACACCCCATTCATATCCTACACCCCATTCATACCCTACACCCCATTCATATCCTACACCCCATTCATATCCTACACCCATTCATTCCCTACACCCTATTCATATCCTACACCCCATTCATACCCCATTCATACCCTACACCCCATTCATATCCTACACCCCATTCATACCCTACACCCCATTCATATCCTACACCCCATTCATATCCTACACCCCATTCATACCCTACACCCCATTCATATCCTACACCCCATTCATACCCCATTCATAACCCGTTCATACCCTACACCCCATTCATATCCTACACCCCATTCATATCCTACACCCCATTCATACCCCATTCATACCCTACACCCCATTCATACCCTACACCCCATTCATACCCTACACCCCATTCATATCCTACACCCCATTCATACCCTATACCCCATTCATACCCTACACCCCATTCATACCCTACACCCTATTCATACCCTATACCCCATTCATACCCTATACCCCATTCATACACTACACCCCTTTCATACCCTATACCCCATTCATACCCACACCCCATTCATACCCTACACCCCTTTCATACCCTACACCCCATTCATACCCTACACCCCATTCATACCCCATTCATAACCCATTCATACCCTACACCCCATTCATATCCTACACCCCATTCATATCCTACACCCCATTCATACCCCATTCATACCCTACACCCCATTCATACCCTACACCCCATTCATATCCTACACCCCATTCATACCCTATACCCCATTCATACCCTACACCCCATTCATACCCCATTCATACCCCATTCATACCCTACACCCCATTCATATCCTACACCCCATTCATATCCTACACCCCATTCATACCCCATGCATACCCTACACCCCATTCATACCCTACACCCCATTCATACCCTACACCCCATTCATATCCTACACCCCATTCATACCCTATACCCCATTCATACCCTACACCCCATTCATACCCCATTCATACCCCATTCATACCCTACACCCCATTCATACCCTACACCCCATTCATATCCTACACCCCATTCATATCCTACACCCCATTCATACCCCATTCATACCCTACACCCCATTCATACCCTACACCCCATTCAAATCCTACACCCCATTCATATCCTACACCCCATTCATACCCCATTTATACCCTACACCCCATTCAAATCCTACACCCCATTCATACCCCATTCATACCCTACACCCCATTCATACCCTACACCCCTTTCATACCCTATACCCCATTCATACCCTATACCCCATTCATACCCTACACCCCATTCATACCCTACACCCCTTTCATACCCTACACCCCATTCATACCCTATACCTCATTCATCCCTTACACCCCTTTCATACCCTATACCCTATTCATATCCTATACCCCATTCATACCCTACAGCCCATTCATACCCTATACCCCATTCCTACCCTATACCCCATTCATACCCTACACCCCATTCATACCCTACACCCCTTTCATACCCTATACCCCATTCATACCCTACACCCCATTCATATCCTACACCCCATTCATACCCTACACCCCTTTCATACCCTACACCCCATTCATACCCTATACCCCATTCATCCCTTACACCCCTTTCATACCCTATACCCCATTCATATCCTATACCCCATTCATACCCTATACCCCATTCATACCTTACACCCCTTTCATACCCTACACCCCATTCATACCCTATACCCCTTTCATACCCTACAGCCCATTCATACTCTATACCCGTTAATACCTTACACCCCTTTCATACCGTACACCCCATTCATACCCTATACCCCATTTATACCTTACACCCCATTCATACCCTACACCCCATTCATACCTGGCCCTATACCCTATCTGGATGAAGAGATGACTACAGCTTTTACATGGAAATCTTTGTTGTTCATCTTTGTTGTTCAGATACCATGGGAGGTGCTGAGATGAGTAAAGGAGGACTGCTGCTGGAAAATGTTCCTGGAAATGACACCTTGAGGGGGATACAAATGATGCAAACCCGAGGTCTACGAATTCCAGTGAGCATCACAAGAGAGAGATCCAGATAAGCCACCCTGAAGACCCAAGTCTAGCCCAATGCATTAGTTCCAGTCTGTCTGTGGATGTCGAGTTCTGTCCTTACAAAGAGGCAGGAGCGGAGAATTCTTGTCTGTAAATATGGATGAGCACAGAACCCAACCAAAAGTTTGGAAAGGTTTTGGAGAATAAGAGTTATAATGTGGACATTTTCCTTCTCCTTCTTATTGGATTTTATGGACATTCAGAAGTCGTACAAGAGACTTTTTTGTTGTGCTTTTCTTTTGGGACTATTTTTCATTTGGCCTAAAGGGTGTCATGCCCCTCCCACTTGCTTTTATGGACTGTCACGCCCCTCCCCCCTTTGTTACAATTGCTATGCAGCCGAGATTTTGATATCTACTAATTCTGATGTGTTTATTGTTCTCTCTACGTATGATCTAAAAGGGATTAGCACCGAGGTGGGGAGGATTTTCCCGATTACATTGAAATGTTGATCTGAATCCCTAAATAAATGCGTATTGCATTGCTACCAACTATCCCTGATTTGGAGCAATGTCCCTCTGTCCCTCTGTCCCTCTGTCCCTCTGTCCTCCTCATTCCTCCTCATTTGTCCCTCATTTTGGTCTGATCTATATAAATGTATATAAAATGCATTTTTTTTCTTTTAAGAAGTGTTTCCCAGAGCTAAACCTTTCATCCAATTTCTATATTGCTGCATTTGTAAATTTCAAAAGCCGATATAAAGAAAGAGTAATGGTTAAAAAAAAAGCACTTGTGGGTTTAACTAATCATTTTTTTGTATAATTCTCCTTTAAGGGGGCGTGACAGGGGGTGTGTCTGATGTTTGTCTACTTTTACTAAGGTGTGGTATTGAAGTGAGTATTGATTGTTCCTCTGTCCGCCTTTCATTGGAGTCACCGGGGGACTCATTATAAATCAGTGACATGTTTCTTCTTTTCCCAACAATCAGCATTTGTTCTTTATTTCCAGCAATCAGGGAAACCTTTCCTGGTCTCTATAAATTGCTACCAAAGCAGAAAATAAGTGACTACAAAATCCACCTGTTGTAGGACAGAACCGCCGCGTGCGTCACGTGTTTCGGGGCTCCGAGAAAACGTTCCTTTTATTTTTACTAAATGCTTCGGAGGATTATTTTTATACTTGATCTGAGCAAAAGAGTCAACGACATCCCATTATACAATGTCACCTAATGTAATAATATCATATAATATTCACTAATATAATGTCATGTACAGAGCATCCGGAAAGAATTCACAGCACTTCACTTTTTACACATTTTGTCATATTACAGCCTTATGTACATGGGAGGAGCCTGTGATAATTATGTACATGGGAGGAGCCTGTGATACTTATGTACATGGGAGGAGTCTGTGATACTTATGTACATGGGAGGAGCCTGTGATACTTATGTACATGGGAGGAGTCTGTGATACTTATGTACATGGGAGGAGCCTGTGATACTGATGTACATGGGAGGAGTCTGTGATACTTATGTACATGGGAGGAGTCTGTGATACTGATGTACATGGGAGGAGTCTGTGATACTTATGTACATGGGAGGAGTCTGTGATACTTATGTACATGGGAGGAGTCTGTGATACTTATGTACATGGGAGGAGTCTGTGATACTTATGTACATGGGAGGAGCCTGTGATACTTCTGTATATGGGAGGAGTCTGTAATAATTATGTACATGGGAGGAGCCTGTGATACTTCTGTACATGGGAGGAGTCTGTAATACTTATGTACATGGGAGGAGTCTGTGATACTTATGTACTTGGGAGGAGCCTGTGAGACTTATGTACTTGGGAGGAGCCTGTGATACTCATGTACTTGGGAGGAGCCTGTGAGACTTATGTACATGGGAGGAGTCTGTGATATTTATGTACATGGGAGGAGCCTGTGAGACTTATGTACTTGGGAGGAGCCTGTGATACTCATGTACTTGGGAGGAGCCTGTGAGACTTATGTACATGGGAGGAGTCTGTGATACTTATGTACATGGGAGGAGTCTGTGATACTTATGTACATGGGAGGAGTCTGTGATACATATGTACATGGGAGGAGCCTGTGATACTTATGTACATGGGAGGAGCCTGTGATACTTCTGTACATGGGAGGAGTCTGTGATACTTATGTACATGGGAGGAGTCTGTGATACTTATGTACATCGGAGGAGCCTGTGATACTTATATACATGGGAGGAGCCTGTTATACTTATGTACATGGGAGGAGCCTGTGATACTTATGTACATGGGAGGGGCCTGTGATACTTATGTACATGGGAGGAGCCCGTGATACTTATGTACATGGGAGGAGCCTGTGATACTTATGTACATGGGAGGAGCCTGTGATACTTCTGTAAATGGGAGGAGCCTGTGAGACTTATGTACATGGGAGGAGTCTGTGATACTTATGTACATGGGAGGAGTCTGTGATACTTATGTACATGGGAGGAGCCTGTGATACTTATGTACATGGGAGGAGTCTGTGATACTTATGTACATGGGAGGAGTCTGTGATACTTATGTAAATGGGAGGAGTCTGTGATACATATGTACATGGGAGGAGTCTGTGATACTTATGTAAATGGGAGGAGTCTGTGATACATATGTACATGGGAGGAGTCTGTGATACTTATGTACAAGGGAGGAGCCTGTGATACTTATGTACATGGGAGGAGCCTGTGATACTTATGTACATGGGAGGAGCCTGTGATACTTATGTACATGGGAGGAGCCTTTGATACTTATGTAAATGGGAGGAGCCTGTGATACTTATGTACATGGGAGGAGTCTGTGATACTTATGTACATGGGAGGAGCCTGTGATACTTATGTACATGGGAGGAGCCTGGGGTACTTATGTACATGGGAGGAGCCTGGGATACTTATGTACATGGGAGGAGTCTGTGATACTTATGTACATGGGAGGAGTCTGTGATACTTATGTACATGGGAGGAGTCTGTGATACTTATGTACATGGGAGGAGTCTGTGATATTGATGTACATGGGAGGAGTCTGTGATACTTATGTACATGGGAGGAGTCTGTGATATTGATGTACATGGGAGGAGCCTGTGAGACTTATGTACATGGGAGGAGTCTGTGATACCTATGTACATGGGAGGAGCCTGTGATACTTATGTACATGGGAGGAGCCTGTGATACATATGTACATGGGAGGAGCCTGTGATACTTATGTACATGGGAGGAGCCTGTGGTACTTATGTACATGGGAGTTGTCTGTGATACTTATGTACATGGGAGGAGTCTGTGATACTTATGTACATGGGAGTTGTCTGTGATACTTATGTACATGGGAGGAGTCTGTGATATTTATGTACATGGGAGGAGCCTGTGAGACTTATGTACTTGGGAGGAGTCTGTGATACTTATGTACATGGGAGGAGTCTGTGATACTTATGTACATGGGAGGAGTCTGTGATACTTATGTACATGGGAGGAGCCTGTGATACTTATGTACATGGGAGGAGTCTGTGATACTTATGTACATGGGAGGAGTCTGTGATACTTATGTACATGGGAGGAGTCTGTGATACATATGTACATGGGAGGAGCCTGTGATACTTATGTACATGGGAGGAGCCTGTGATACTTCTGTACATGGGAGGAGTCTGTAATAATTATGTACATGGGAGGAGCCTGTGATACTTCTGTACATGGGAGGAGTCTGTAATACTTATGTACATGGGAGGAGTCTGTGATACTTATGTACTTGGGAGGAGCCTGTGAGACTTATGTACTTGGGAGGAGCCTGTGATACTCATGTACTTGGGAGGAGCCTGTGAGACTTATGTACATGGGAGGAGTCTGTGATATTTATGTACATGGGAGGAGCCTGTGAGACTTATGTACTTGGGAGGAGCCTGTGATACTCATGTACTTGGGAGGAGCCTGTGAGACTTATGTACATGGGAGGAGTCTGTGATACTTATGTACATGGGAGGAGTCTGTGATACTTATGTACATGGGAGGAGTCTGTGATACATATGTACATGGGAGGAGCCTGTGATACTTATGTACATGGGAGGAGCCTGTGATACTTCTGTACATGGGAGGAGTCTGTGATACTTATGTACATGGGAGGAGTCTGTGATACTTATGTACATCGGAGGAGCCTGTGATACTTATATACATGGGAGGAGCCTGTTATACTTATGTACATGGGAGGAGCCTGTGATACTTATGTACATGGGAGGGGCCTGTGATACTTATGTACATGGGAGGAGCCCGTGATACTTATGTACATGGGAGGAGCCTGTGATACTTATGTACATGGGAGGAGCCTGTGATACTTCTGTAAATGGGAGGAGCCTGTGAGACTTATGTACATGGGAGGAGTCTGTGATACTTATGTACATGGGAGGAGTCTGTGATACTTATGTACATGGGAGGAGCCTGTGATACTTATGTACATGGGAGGAGTCTGTGATACTTATGTACATGGGAGGAGTCTGTGATACTTATGTAAATGGGAGGAGTCTGTGATACATATGTACATGGGAGGAGTCTGTGATACTTATGTAAATGGGAGGAGTCTGTGATACATATGTACATGGGAGGAGTCTGTGATACTTATGTACAAGGGAGGAGCCTGTGATACTTATGTACATGGGAGGAGCCTGTGATACTTATGTACATGGGAGGAGCCTGTGATACTTATGTACATGGGAGGAGCCTTTGATACTTATGTAAATGGGAGGAGCCTGTGATACTTATGTACATGGGAGGAGTCTGTGATACTTATGTACATGGGAGGAGCCTGTGATACTTATGTACATGGGAGGAGCCTGGGGTACTTATGTACATGGGAGGAGCCTGGGATACTTATGTACATGGGAGGGAGGAGTCTGTGATACTTATGTACATGGGAGGAGCCTGTGATGCTTATGTACATGGGAGGAGCCTGTGATGCTTATGTACATGGGAGGAGCCTGTGATGTTTATGTACATGGGAGGGAGGAGTCTGGGATACTTATGTAGATGGGATTTTTTATTTTTAATAAATTTGCAAAGATTTCAAACAAACTTCTCTCACGTTGTCATTGTGGGGGATGGTTTGTAGAATTTTGAGGAAAATAATGAATTTAATCCATTTTGGAATAAGGCTGTAACATAACAAAATGTGTAAAAAATGAAGTGCTGTGAATACTTTCCGGATGCTCTGTACATGACATTATATTAGTGAATATTATATGATATTATTACATTAGGTGACATTGTATAATGGGATGTCGCTGACTCTTTTGCTCAGATCAAGTATAAAAATAATCCTCCGAAGCATTTAGTAAAAATAAAAGGAACGTTTTCTCGGAGCCCCGAAACACGTGACGCACGCGGCGGTTCTGTCCTACAACAGGTGGATTTTGTAGTCACTTGTTTTCTGCTTTGGTAGCAATTTATAGAGACCAGGAAAGGTTTCCCTGATTGCTGGAAATAAAGAACAAATGCTGATTGTTGGGAAAAGAAGAAACATGTCACTGATTTATAATGAGTCCCCCGGTGACTCCAATGAAAGGCGGACAGAGGAACAATCAATACTCACTTCAATACACATTTATTTAGGGGTTCAGATCAACATTTCAATGTAATCCTCCCCCACCTCGGTGCTAATCCCTTGTAGATCATACTTTGTGGGGGAGGGGTAATATGCAAAGGGGGTCGGGGGAGCATGGCTATCCGAACAACGGAGGTGTCAGACCCTCATAGGTTTTATTCGATTGTAATATATATCAATAGATAGATAGATAGATAGATAGATAGATAGATAGATAGATAGATAGAAGGTCAGTACGGTGGGCTGAATTGATGGGAGGAGTCTCCAGTTTGAACACTAGTCCTATCATCTTATTATCTAATTATAATTCTCGATCATCGATTGATTCCGTTGGGTCACACCCAAATATATCTCTATACATAGGATACATGAATAATTCACACACTGTTCAGTTTATTATCCCGGACATGGTGTTAATTAATAATGAAAGGTAGGCGTTACAGACCACCGTCCACCAATAAGGGGTACTTATTCAAACAACACATTTCCTTTTTAACATACAATCAACCAATCACAGTCATTAACTCTTTATCTAAGCACACCCATCATGTCCCATTATTATGATGTCACCTAGACAGATATAAATGTCGATCATCTCAGGACACGTCACTTCCTTATGTCTAGTTTCGTTTTTAACACAAGACCCGTCTTTACACAACAATATATGTTTTACTTCATCAGCAAAATGATAACTCTTAAAGGAACAGTCCTGTATTAGATCACAAAACACAAGGGGGGCTTTTTCATGACCCCTTCAATCCTCTCTATTGTCACGAACGTGACAATCACAAACCCTGTTGCCCCCAATATGCCCCCGACTTTCACCTGGACTATTTTCCCATAAATGTACCACTATCTTAAACATGTAAAAATAGAGAACAATAAACACATCAGAATTAGTAGATATCAAAATCTCGGCTGCATAGCAATTGTCCATGAAATACAAAGGGGGGAGGGGCGTGACAGTCCATAAAAGCAAGTGGGAGGGGCATGACAGCCTTTAGGCAAAATTAAAAATAGTCCCAAAGAAAAGCACAACAAAAAAGTCTCTTGTATGGCTTCTGAATGTCCATAAAATTCAAAAAAGAAGGAAAAGGAAAATGTCCACATTATAACTCTTATTCTCCAAAACTTTTCCCAAACTTTTGGTTCAATTCTGTGCTCATCCATATTTACAGACATGAATTCTCCACCCCAAACCCTGCCTCTTTGAAAGGATTACATTAGCCTGGTCTTGGTCCTGGTAATGAAGCCTGGTCTTGGTGCTGACAATGAAGTTTGGTCCTGATAATGGGGACTAGTCCTGGTTCTGGTAATGGAGCCTGGTCTTGGTCTTGGTAATGGAGCCTGGTCCTGGTTCTGGTATTAAAGCCTAGTCTTAGTTTGGGTAACAGAACCTGTCCTTGATCTTAGCTACATATTGAAAATACTGCCATCCTGAACCTTACTTGCCTTACTCCTGAACCTTTTTAAATCTGGTTCTGTTATAGAGCCTGGTTTTGGTTTTGGCAATAGAGTCTGCTCCTGATATTGGAGCCCGGTCGTAGTCTTGGTAATGGAGCCTGGTATTGGTTCTAGTAATGGTATTGGTATTGAATATACTGCCTTACTCCTGGTCTTGGCAATGGAGTTTGGTCTTGGTCCTGGTAATTGAGCATGGCCCTGGTAATAGAGCCTGGTCTTGGTTCTAGTAATGGAGCCTAGTCCTGGTCTTGGTAATGGAGTTTGGCCTTGGTCCTGATAATGGTGCTTGGCTCTGGTAATGGAGTCTAGTCCTGGTAATGAAGCCTAGTCTTGGTTTGGGTAAAGGAACCTGTCCTTGATCTTATGTACATATTGAATATACTTTCATCCCTAACCTTATTCACCTTATACCTGAACCTTAGTAAGCTTGGTTCTGGTATTAGAGCCTGGTGGGGGAAACAGAGTCTGGTCTTGGTTCTGGTAATGGAGTATGGCCCTGGTAATGGAGCCTAGTCCTGGTTCTGATAATGAAGCCTGGCCCTTGTAATGGAGCCAGGTCTTGGTAATGGAGTTTGGTATTGGTCCTAGTAATGGAGCCTAGTCTTGGTTTGGGTAACAGAACATGTCCTTGATCTTAGCTACATTTGTAATATACTGCCACCCTAAACCTTATTTGCCTTATTCCTGAACCTTATTAAGTCTGGTTCTCTTATTAGAGCCTGGTGAGGATAACAAAGCCCGACCTTGGTTCTGGCAATAGAACCTAGTCTTGGCCTTGTTAATGGGGCCTAGTCCTGGTAATGGAGCCTAGTCTTGGTTTGAGTAACAGAGCCTCTTCTTGATCTTAGCTACATATTAAATATACTGCCATCCCAAACCTTGTTTGCCTTATTCCTAATCTGTATTAAGCTTGGTTCTGGTAATAGAGCATGTTGATGGTAACAGAGCCTCTTCTTGGTTCTAGCAATGGAGCCTGGTCCTGATATTGTAGCCTGGTCTTGGTAATGAAGCCTGGTCTTAGTTCTGGTAATGGAGCCTAGTCCTGGCCTTGTTAATGGAGCCTAGTCCTGGTCTTGCAATGAAGCCAAGTCTTCATTTGGGTAACAGAGCCTGTCCTTGATCTCAGCTGAATCTTAGTTGGCCATTGTTGAAGGAATGGACCATGGTCCTGATTCTGGTGATGAAACCTGATCCTGGTTCAAAATAATAGAACTTGGACCTGCAGACCCTGATTTTGATAAGGGAGCCTGGTTGTGGCAATATAGACATTGATCCGATTCTGGTAATGAAACATGTTCCAGGTTCAGGTATTGGACCCTGGATCCAAACACTGGTCAGTTCCCTGTTCTATGTTTCTAACTGGACAGTGGTCTTGAGGTCTTTCCTAGACCCTTTACAGATAGAGGATTGTGCAAATTTCATCTGATCAACCAGCCATTTTTTTAATGTATCGAGTAAAAAATGTAAAGTTGTATCCTTCTGCTTCCTAGTCTGTAACATCTGATATACTGGCCGGTATCGCTGTACAATGGAAGCCACAATCTCGTATTTACAGCCCTGCATGCCCTCCAGTTTTATGAAAAAAGGGGTATATACCAAACAGGGCTCCTTATCCACATACAGTCCAGTGTAGATGGGCATAAAACTTTCCATGAACCCCGTAACCAAAAGAGGTGATGCGGGAGCTGTGCGAGGTGATGGGAAATGTTCCTGCCTGGAAAGGACAACTTTCCCATCTTATTCTTTGTAGATTATAATTAGTGTTGGTCGAATGGTTCAGGCCCATCATAAGTTCGGCCCAAACATTGGCTGTTCACCCGTTTGACGAACACTCGAATTGGCAGGGCGTTCGACCGTTTGTTCGGCCAGCCGAACGCCGCACAATGCATTCTAAGCCCTGATTGGCTGAAGCAATCAAGGCTTTACCCAATCAGGGCACAGAGCACTGTCAAAGCCATGATTGGAGAAAGTCATGATGGCTGTGCCCAATCATGGCTCATTGTTCATAGACCCACCCCCTCCATAAAAGGTTCCTTCCCAGAGCGGCCATTTGTAGTGTGATATCAGAGTGGAGAGAGATAGAACAGGACTTTGTTCAGTACTGCTAGTGAGTTACTGTGCTATAGTGTTCTATTGTCAGTGTAGCGTGCCAGTGAAGTGTGAATCTACTGATAGTACAGCGTCAGTGTACTGCGTCTGTGCAGTTTTACTGCAGTATATTGAAATATGCCAGTGCAGTTTTACTGCAGTATATTGAAGTGCATCTGTGCAGTTTTACTGCAGTATATTGAAGTGTGCCAGTGCAGTTTTACCGCAGTATATTGAAGTGTGCCAGTGCATTTTTACCGCAGTATATTGAAGTGCGTTAGGGCAGTTTTACGGCAGTATATTGAAGTGCATCTGTGCAGTTTTACTGCAGTATATTGAAGTGTATCAGGGCAGTTTTATGGCAGTATATTGAAGTGTATCAGGGCAGTTTTATGGCAGTATATTGAAGTGTGTCTGTGCAGTTTTACTGCAGTATATTGAAGTGCGTCAGGGCAGTTTTACTGCAGTATATTAAAGTGGGTCAGGGAAGTTTTACTGCAGTATATTGAAGTGCGCCTGTGCAGTTTTATTGCAGTATATTGAAGTGCATCTGTGCCGTTTTACTGCAGTATATTGAAGTTCATCTGTGCAGTTTTACTGCAGTATATTGCAGTGCATCAGTGCAGTTTTACTGCATTATATTGTAGTGCATCAGTGCAGTTTTACTGCAATATATTAAAGTGCATCAGGGCAGTTTTACTGCAGTATATTGAAGTGTGTCAATGGAGTTTTACTGCAGTATATTGAAGTGTGTCTGTGCAGTTTTACTGCAGTATATGGAAGTGCATTAGTGCAGTTTTACTGCAGTATATTGACGTGTGTCAGTGAAGTTTTACTGCAGTATATTGAAGTGTGTCAGTCAGTTTTACTGCAGTATATTGAAGTGTGTCAGGGCAGTTTTACTGTAGTAATTTTCAAGTGTGTCAGGGCAGTTTTACTGCAGTATATTGTAGTGCATTGGTGCAGTTTGAAAGGTTCATAAAATATTTTTTTTTACAGCAAGGCCAATTCTTGCTTTAATCAAGAGTACCTCTATTGGGTTACGGTGTGAAGGCGCCACCAACACCCAAAGCCCAATTATTCCGCACCTGTTACTTCTATCCAAAGTCCGCAGAAGAGACATCAGAATTTATCCAAAAAATCTCTAATCTTGTTCCCCGTGCACTAAATTGTGGTCTCATCATACAGCTTGGCTCCCCAAGCCATTGTTTATAAAATAAAGAAAGCTTGCAGGGAAAATGTATTTTTTTTCTTTAAAAATGTCAGTTTTGCTGCAGCAGGTTCTATACATGGTACAGATGCAGCAGGTTCTATACATGCTACAGATACAGCAAGTTCTATACATGATACAGATGCAGCAGGTTCTATACATGCTACAGATACAGCAAGTTCTATACATGATACAGATGCAGCAGGTTCTATACATGCTACAGATACAGCAAGTTCTATACATGATACAGGTGCAGCAGGTTCTATACATGGTACAGATGCAGCAAGTTATATACATGGTACAGATGCAGCAGGTTCTATACATGGTACAGATGCAGCAAGTTATATACATGGTACAGATGCAGCAGGTTCTATATGCGGCACAGATGCGCCACTTTACAGGCAGACTAAAGGAACCCCCCAGGCACTATATGTAAAGATTTTTTCCATTTTTATTGTTACGCTGTAAGCATCAGTAAATCACTGCTCCTTTAACAAAAACTTTTTTTGCATTGATACATGTCCCCCAGGGCAGTACCTGGGTCCCCATACCCCTTGTATGCCCAATTACTTTCATATAAGCCTTCAAAATGGGCACTTTTGATTTTTCCATCTCTGGTCCCATAGACTTCAGTGGGGTTTGTTGTTCGGCTCTGAACATTTGCATTGTTCGAAAGTTCTGCCGCAAACCAAACCGGGGGGGGGGGGGGGCATCTCTAATATTAAGCTTGGGCAGAGGTTTTTCTCAGAAACAGAACAACCATTGTACTGCTCACTTCCCAGGATATTCTTTGAAATGGATTACATTTCAGGAATATATCAATGTTTGAGGGACAGAATTGCTGGCTATAATTTAGGATAAAAGACGCAGAGTCCTGTGCGGCGGGCACACTGCGCATGCATGCTGTATATTGCTGAATACAGCATATTTTTATTTCATCTCACATTATTACGTTATGAATTTAGATCTCATATTCTGAGGATTCTGGTTGTTAAGCAGACACATTCTGACTCGCAGCCTCGCCATCCTTCACCGGAGTCTCGCTAATTAAGATCCGTGTCATCAAAGTCATTCTGCATGCATAGAGCGATATTTCTTTTAATGCTTCTTTTTAATGCTGAAAATGACTTCACTGCGTCTCATAGATTACCAGAAATGATGAAAACGTGTCACCACCGCGGCCGCCAGCAAAATTCATTCATTAATGACAGTTGTGCTTCGCAAAGTTAGTTGGGGTGCAAATGATGTAACGCCACACTCTTTGTTCTCACTTGTGTCCCAGAGCCTCGATCCTCACACCAGGAATATCGCATCTCTAAAAATGAAGAGTTATTATAAGGAGGTGTGAAAAGTCAAACGCATGAACCCCATGGCTGGTTGGCTGTTCCCTTTACTGGGGGACCCCCCTGATGGTCCTCATATGAATATTAGAGTTGCACTGAGACTGGTATCGGTGCCGATACTAAACATTTACACGCGTATCGGTACTCGTTCAAATGCTCCGATACCCGAAAACCGATACCCTCTGGCTTGGTTCCTTCAGCTGTCAGCAGGTTTTCCCCGCTAACAGCTGAAATGTAAAGAAAAGGATGTCGGCAACTATTGGTTGTTAAGGAGAGGGGCCGCCATGTCCTTAACAACCAATGACATTTCACTGTCCGCGGGATTCCCCTCCCCACCTCCTCCCTTATGCCAGCTGTCAATTCTGCCCCATCTCACCCCCCCACTGCTCATACCACACCAGCCTCCAGCCATCCTATCCTCTGCAAACCCAGTGGGGGGGGGGCAGAGGTAGAGCAGGCAGGGACTCCAAAATTCTGTGTACTGATTGGCTATTCTGTGCAGCAATTTTTATAAAAAACATCTCCAGGTGCCCTATGTTCAGTGGGTGCCGGGGACAGAAAGTGGACTATTTAACCACTTTTGGATTAGCCTACCTAAACCCGAAAGTGATTCAACTGCCTTGCCCTCACTTATCCACCCACTCCCCCCCCACCCTGGCCCCACTTATCCACCCACTCCCCCCCACCCTGACCTCACGAACCCCCTACTCCCCCTCACCCTGCCCTCACTTATCCACCCACTCCCCCCCTCCCTGGCCTCACGTACCCCCTACTCCCCCCTCACCCTGCCCTCACTTACCCCCTACTCCCCCCTCACCCTGCCCTCACTTATCCACCCACTCCCCCTCACCCATCCACCCACTCCCCCCCACCCTGGCCTCACGTACCCCCTACTCCCCCTCACCCTGCCCTCACTTATCCACCCACTCCCCCTCACCCTGCACTCACCTACCCCCTTAATACCCCCACCCTATCCTTACTTACCCCCTACTCCCCCCACCCTGCTCTCACATACCCCCTACTCCCCCCCACCTTGCCCTCGCTTACCCCCCACTCTGCCCTCGCTTACCCTTTCAGTCCCCCCCACCCTGCCCTCACCTACCACCTTACCCCCCCACCCTGCCCTCACCCCCCTACTCCCCCCTCACCTTGCCCTCACTTACCCCCCTTCTCCCCCCACCCTGTGCCCAATTACTCCCATACTCCCCCACACCCTGCCCTCACTTACCTCCCTACTCCACCCCATCTTGCCCTCAGTTATACCATTACCCCCCTCCACCCTGTCCTCACTTACCCCCCCCTACTCCCCCCTCCATCCTGCCCTTACTTACCCCCTACTCCCCCCCACCCTGTCCTTACCCCCTCTAGTCGAATCCCACCCTGCCCTCACTTAACCCCCCCTCGCCCTGCCCTCACCCACCTCCCAAACCATCCCTCTACCTACTCTTCCTAGGTGATAGGTATCGGTAATTGGTATTGGCGAGTACTTAAAAAAAAGTATCAGAACTCGTACTTGGTGTGAAATAAATGGTATTGTGCATCCCTACTGAATATCGTACCTAAAAGGAAAAAACTGCTGTAATGGCTTATAAAGTGTTATCTGGAGTTCGGCTTCAACTTGTTAGTGTATTTAAATCTGCTAGTCTATCTAACACTCCCTTCCCCCCAGACTGACAATGCTGCTGTCCAAAGGTGCCCCCTGTGCTTCTTAATCCAGAGTGGGGGCGCTCTAATACAGGAGGCGTGTTACTGACCAGATCACCAGGTAAAAATAACGTGAAAAAAAGCCTAAAAAGTCAAATGAATGCAGCCGCCACATCTAATGATTAGTAAGCTGCCATATAGGATATTTCTGGTTTACCTTTAAAAAATCATTTTAGGTCTGAAGATTATACAAACCCCCCAAAACATGATATATTTTCTGAAAGCAGACACCCTGGAGAATAAAATAGCAGTAGTTTTTTATATTACATGATATTAAGATAAAGGTCTCTAGAAAATGCAAAGTTTTAGTAAAAAATACACTAAAGGTAATTTTAGGGCACTCAAACGCAATAAATTACCCAATTCTTCTATAAAAGACGAGTAAATAGATACCCGACATGTCAAACCTTTAATGTGCGTGCGCCTGTGAAAAGGCGACAAACTTCAGTACCCTAAATTTCCAAAGGTGACACTTTAAAAGCCCCCTATAGGTCATCAGTTTAGTGTTACGGAAAAGGTCTGGTGCTAGAATTATCGCTCTCATTCTGGCGTGTGCAGCGATATGTGAAGACGTGGGGGGTCTCAAAACATTTTTTTGGGGGGGATTTTAGGTGTTTGGCAGTAACTTTACATTTTTTGACAATTGAAAAAAAAATTTTTTTTTTCATCACATTTCATCGCATTTTTCATCACATTTCATCACATTTTTCATCACATTGAGGATTTGAATGCGGTGAAGTGAACAAACAAAAGAAAAATCTTCATCAAAGGATTACAATGACTCTTTAAATCACCATTGGCTATACAAAAACATCATTATATCCAAATGGTAACTTTAGCACTTACCTACCAGCCGCCATCATTATACTGCGGCATGTTGGCCCGGCTGCGCGAATCACCATGGGGGCACTCATGCAGGATTAAAACCGAGCCACACTGCCTGCGTCCACAGACATACAAGATTTGATTGACAGCAGCAGAAGCCAATGGCTCCCGCTGCAACCCCTATGCCCTGTGAGGAGGGAGAGACCCGGGAGAGCCGCTGCTCTTGTGCACATCGCTGGATCAAGACTGGGCTCGGGTAAGTATAAGGGGGGAAGGGCTGGTTCTTACCTTAAGGCTCCATTCACAATTCTGCGATAGTGATGCAACACTGATGCATCTTTGGAGTGCAACTTGGATATGACTTTGGCTTTGACCAGTGGCGGCCCATCCATTGGGGTGCATAGGCGCTGCCCACCCTATCCATGTGTCCGGCCCCCTGATCTACATACAGGGTGCTAGACCATGGATTCCAATGGTGGGGGGGTTGTTTTTTTGAAGCATGTGATTAGAGCCAGAGACTCCAGTAGGCTTCAAAAAAGGGTGGGCTCTGGGAGGAGCAGAGCATTGCACCCGAAGCCCACCCAGTTGTGTGATGATAGCGAATGAATATTCGCTATTTTCACACTAAATCTCCCAGCGGGTCGTGAGACCTGTTTCTCCACTGGCCAAAACGTCAGACGATCCTATTGGATGGAAGAGAAAAGCTGCGCTATATATATCTAAACCAGCAATGGCTTAAAGGTGACAAATAAGTGTGCATTGACAAAGTCCATAAAAAACACCCAGGTGAGCTTGATCCAAACTTAAGTGCCGCCACCTAATAGAAAACTCGCTTACCAGATGGCAAGCAAAAGCATGCAGATGGCTATAGCCCAGCCACGGCCTTTGCTTGATAAGGAAACGTCCAGACTGATATACCCAGATGAGACGTTTGTATACCGCAATCACCTATGATCGTGGATGATCGATGGTCCCGGTAGCTCAGCAGGGTATAAAAGAAAGACCAACCATAGCGTAATACCGTTTGGGTTGATTTATTAAAAAAAAGAAGTATTGCACTTACATGTTAACCAGAATATAAAAGCGCTAAAATACAGAGCCGGCCGGCTGCAATAGAAAAACCCCGTCCTCCTAGTCAAGCGGCGTGGTGACGTCAATAAGTATCCTCCTACTGACGCGTTTCGTCCCAGCTTGACGTTATCAATGGGGAATGGGTGCGTGCTGAACCACCACTAATTATATAGACACCAGACCTCGTTCTGAGTCCCGTGAATAGAGTCATAATCCGCCATCTTAAATGTGGGCAACTCATCAAATATATTAGCTAATGTATTGGAAATAGATATATAAGAAATACTGCGCTATAAGTAAAAAACATAAAAAAGCTGCGACTAAAAGTGTTATACTACACCAAACCTATGTATAAATAAAATGAAAAGTCGCGCTAAGCAATGAGATTTGCAAAGATATAGACCAAACAAATGTTACGTGAATAACAAACCAATAATTACTGATACATATTGATATCTACAGATTACAATAGGTGTATCTAATAACCCATAACGTGATTATATACCAAATGTGAAAGTGAATATTTTAGGATAATACAAAATCAGTCCATAAAAGAACAGTCTGTGTCAACGTCACATATTCCAATAGATTCCAATGGAAGGTGAATCCACAGTGATGGGTGGTAAAAGTTCACACCAAAGTGGCTAGTGAAATGTGAAAGTCTCCTCCACCATTGAAAAGTACTGCAGCTTACCAGAACGTGTTGGTCCCTTATTACAGGGGACCACACAAAACGAATGGCTGCAACCCCCAGCCCGGGATCTCTCTGGCAAGCCCTGGTCTCCAAGGTGTCAGCAAAGGTGGTCAGGAGACAGGATCAGCAGGAACCAGTATTATGCCAGAAAAACAAGAAAACTCCACATAGTGTAAACCTTCAACAATGATCCTGAATTTTCTCCTCATATGATATGAGAGGCACATTAATCCTTTATTTGAGGCACCTTCATTAAACATGGGTCTATTCTCCTCAGGAGATTTACAGCCTATATGAGGGGTCTTCTGAATCGGGAGAGGCTGAACCCGACAGGATGGATGGATGGAGAAGAGAAAAAAATAAAAAAATAAATAAATAAAATAAAAATAAACTTTAACCACTTCAATACCAGGCACTTAGACACCTTCCCGCCCAGGCCAATTTTCACCTTTCAGTGCCATCGCAATTTGAATGACAATTGCGTGGTCATGCTGCACTGTACCCAAACAAATTTTTTATCATTTTGTTCCCCGCAAATAGAGCTTTCTTTTGGTGGTATTTGATCACCTCTGCGGTTTTTATTTTTTGCGCAACAAATAAAAAAAGACCGAAAATTTCGAAAAAAAACAAGTTTTTCTTTGTTTCTGTTAAAATTTTTTGTAAATAAGTACGCTTTCTCCTTCAATGATGGGCACAGATATGGCTGCACTGATAGGCACTGATACGGCGGCACTGATGGGCACCGATGAGGTGGCACCAATGAGGTGGCACTGATGACGTGGCACTAACGGGCACTGATGATGGGCACTGATAGGCGGCACTGATGGGCACTGATAGGTGGCACTGATGGGCACTGATAGGTGGCACTGGTATGCGGCACTGATGGGCACTCATAGGTGGCACTGATGGGCACTCATAGGCGGCACTGATGGGCACTCTTAGGTGGCATTGATTGGTACATATCGGTGGCACAGATGGGTACTTATGGGTGGCACTGATGTGTGGCACTGATGGGCACTGATAGGTGGGCACTGATGGGCACAGATGGGCACTGACAGGTGGCACTGCTGGGCAATGACAGGTGGCACTGATGGGCAATGACAGGTGGCACTGATAAAAAATTGCTGGGCAGATCTGGGCATTGCTGGGCAGATCAGTGACATAATGGTGCCAATCAGCGCCCATTTGTGGGCACTGATTGGCACAGATTGGGCACATGTGGATGACCATGGGGTACATACCTGGCCATCCACGTTGCCCCTTCCCTGGTGGTCCAGTGTGGTGATCTGAGGGGGGGCTGCGCTGATAAACAATCAGCGCAGACCCCCCCTGCCAGGAGAGCCGCCGATCGGCTCTCCTCTACTCGCGTCTGTCAGACGCGAGTGAGGAAGAGCCGATCAACGACTCTTCCCATTGACAGCGTGATCAGCTGTGATTGGACACAGCTGATCACGTGGTAAAGAGCCTCCGCCGGAGGCTCTTTACCAAGATCGGTGGAGCGGTGTGTCAGGTTGACACACCGCTCCACCGATCGCCGCGATGCGTGCCCCCAGGGGGCGCTGCGGCATGTTATCCTGCTGGACGTCATATGACGCCCAGTCAGGATAACAGAACCACTTCCCGGACATCAATCCGCTATAGGGCGGGCGGGAAGTGGTTAAAAGGCGTCCGGAGCGAGGACAAAAAAGTAAGTTCTTTTTTTGTCCTCGCTCCAGACGCCTTTTAAAGTTTATTTTTATTTTATTTATTTATTTATTTTTTTTCTCTTCTCCATCCATCCTGTCGGGTTCAGCCTCTCCCGATTCAGAAGACCCCCCATATAGGCTGTAAATCTCCTGAGGAGAATAGACCCATGTTTAATGAAGGTGCCTCAAATAAAGGATTAATGTGCCTCTCATATCATATGAGGAGAAAATTCAGGATCATTGTTGAAGGTTTACACTATGTGGAGTTTTCTTGTTTTTCTGGCATAATACTGGTTCCTGCTGATCCTGTCTCCTGACCACCTTTGCTGACACCTTGGAGACCAGGGCTTGCCAGAGAGATCCCGGGCTGGGGGTTGCAGCCATTCGTTTTGTGTGGTCCCCTGTAATAAGGGACCAACACGTTCTGGTAAGCTGCAGTACTTTTCAATGGTGGAGGAGACTTTCACATTTCACTAGCCACTTTGGTGTGAACTTTTACCACCCATCACTGTGGATTCACCTTCCATTGGAATCTATTGGAATATGTGACGTTCACTCACACAGACTGTTCTTTTATGGACTGATTTTGTATTATCCTAAAATATTCACTTTCACATTTGGTATATAATCACGTTATGGGTTATTAGATACACCTATTGTAATCTGTAGATATCAATATGTATCAGTAATTATTGGTTTGTTATTCACGTAACATTTGTTTGGTCTATATCTTTGCAAATCTCATTGCTTAGCGCGACTTTTCATTTTATTAATGTATTGGAAAGCCAAATCTTAACCAAAAAATTGTTGATAAAATATATAACTACACCGAAGGATTAATTGAATATACCCCCTAGTGGCATGATACAATTAAATTAATATTGTATAATTGTGATGCTAAAAAACAAGGAATAAATGTGTATAAATGTGAATGTGAAATATAATAAATTAATGATGTGAATGAATTAATAAAGTGTGGAGATTATGGAAAGAAATGACTGGATGTTCCCAATATATTTAAATACGGAACAGACTGACATTTCAAACACGTGGAAATAAAAATAGAAATAAGAATAAAATTAAAATTAAAAATAAAATTAAAAATAAATTAAAAATAAAAATATATAATAAATATAAAGTATTAAAGGCAGGATTATTAGTTGAGATAATCCTAAATGACAAATTGAGTGCACTAAATTGATGGAGGGCTAGATACAACATCAACACCCACCCATTAAGCGGTGATAATAGAAATCTGATCTTAATAAAAATACACCAAAATATAATAATTATATTAGGTAATAAGCCCAACCAGTATTTAAATTTATATATTTAATTTTAAATAAAAAAATTTTTTGAAGGTGTGTGAAAATAATTAGGGAAAAATTATTTTATGAATATAAAAGTGTGAAAATTATATAAAAAATATATAAAAATATATATATAGTACATAATCTATGACTAACCAAATGATATACCCTTACATTTAGTATACCCATAATATTCAGTAACTAAAGCCAGGCATTTTTAAAAATTAGAAAAGCACTACTGACCCACTCACATGATCCAGATCAAGTTTACATACGAAACTAGGAATTATCAATAAAGGCATTTATATCAACATCGACGTTTAACCCATGTGGCACATATGTTTTAACCCTATGGATCCACAACATTTCTAATCTTGAAATTTCACATACTAGGGAACTTCCACGCCAATTGGGACTGAACTTATCAATCCCCAAAAATAGGGTGTTCGTGGGGTCCCTATCATGCACCAAAAGGTAGTGCTTAGACACCGAGTGTTTCTTGAAGCCAGACTTTATGTTGGTGATATGTTCGTTGAGCCTAACTTTTAAGGGGCGTTTAGTGCGTCCTATATATTGTAGGCCACAGGGGCACTGCAACAGATAGACTATGCCAGTCATGGAACAGGTAATAAATGGGGTGATCACATGTTGTGCCTATTGAACTTAGCCAAGGACGGTGGTGGCAACTATCCTTAGAAATGTAGGAGTTGCGATCTGTGGTTTTGAAAAAAGTGGAAGTGGACATAATACCATCCTGAATAGTTAGAGTGAGGTCCAGAAAATGTATCTGCAACTGACTCATCTCGAAACTCAAATGTATACCCCGATCACTGGAGTTTAAAGAGGACATGAATTCCTGTAGTTCATAACCATCCCCATCCCATAGGAGGAGGATGTCATCTATATATCTGGCCCACAGGACTATCTGGGGTCTCCTGTGGGCATAGATGACATCCTCCTCCCATTTGGCCATGAATAGATTGGCCAAACTAGGGTCATATTTGGCCCCCATGGCCACACCCGGCTCTGACGATAGAATTGATCAGAGAACCAGAAATAGTTATGAGAAGCTGCATATTTCAGAAGCTCCATTATAAAAGAGACTTGGCAGGCCGGAAGCCCAGAATCTCTGTCAAGATAGCCTTTTACAGCCACTAGACCTAGGTCATGTGGGATTATGGTGTAGAGGGAGGTGACATCAGCTGTCACCATCCATACGCCTGGTTTTAAATTTATCCCCGCAAGGAGATTCAATACTTGTCTTGAGTCGTTTATGAATGACGGCATGTTACGAACTAGGGGCTGTAGATAAAAATCGTTATACCTGACCACCCGGGAAGTGATAGAATCAATGCCACTCAGAATGGGGCGTCCCGGGGGGCAGGTAAGGTTCTTGTGGATTTTAGGCAAGTAATAGATTGTGGGCGTCCTAGGTGCCCTAGGTATCAAAAATAGTCTCTCTTTCTTATTGAGAATACCAGCTGAAAGACGCTTAGAAACTATTTCCTCTAGATCTTTCTGATAACCTTTTAAGGGGTCAGAGGGGAGTGGATTGTAGGTGTCGAAATCACTAAGGATCCTGCCCATTTCGGACAGGTAATCCTTACGGTCGAGAACCACAATCCCACCCCCCTTGTCTGCAGGTCTAACGACCAAATCTTTGTTCATGCACAAAGAATCAAGACCTTCTTGCATGGCCTTTGAGTTCCTTCAAGTTGGTGTTGAGGGCAAGCATCCTGGCATGGTTTGTGGGGGGGCGCTCGCTCCTCCCCTCCCTTTCCTGGCCTGCCAGGCTGCATGCTCGGATAAGAGTCTGGTATGGATTTTGGGGGGTCCTCACTAGGGATGAGCTTCGTGTTCGAGTCGAACCCATGTTCGACTCGAACATCGGCTGTTCGACCGTCCGTCGAATTGCGAACGATATGGGCCGTTCGCGCCAAATTCGTGTGGCGCGTCACGGCCCATAATTCACTGCGGCATCGCAGTGCATTGCTGGCTGATGATTGGCCAAGCATGCACTATGACCCGCATGCTTGGCCAATCACAGCGCCGTCAGTAGAGAGAGCTGTAATTGGCCAAAGCCAGGGTGGCTTTGGCCAATTATGGCTCAGGGGATTTAGTACACACCCCACACTATATAAGGCCGCCTGCACGGCGGCCCTGTGTAGTGTGTGTTCCGGTGTGCTGAGAGATAGAGAGAGAGAGAGACAGTGTCATTTGATTTGAGTTAGATAGATTAGGCAGAACAGTCAGTCAGTTAGCTGCACTTACAGTGTATTGTGTATATATATGCATCCCAGGTGTTGCATATATATATATACACTGTATTCAGTTTAGCTAGATCCGTTCCTGTTATCTTCTATCTAGACTATTTAGTGCAGTGTGTCCTGCTCACAGTGTTCAGCTAGATCCGTTCCTGCTATTTACATTCAGTGCAGTGCGTCCTGCTCACAGTGTTCAGCTAGATCCGTTCCTGCTATTTACATTCAGTGCAGTGCGTCCTGCTCACAGTGTTCAGCTAGATCCGTTCCTGCTATTTACATTCAGTGCAGTGCGTCCTGCTCACAGTGTTCAGCTAGATCCGTTCCTGGTATTTACATTTAGTGCAGTGCGTCCTGCTCACAGTGTTCAGCTAGATCCGTTCCTGCTATTTACATTCAGTGCAGTGCGTCCTGCTCACAGTGTTCAGCTAGATCCGTTCCTGCTATTTACATTCAGTGCAGTGCGTCCTGCTCACAGTGTTCAGCTAGATCCGTTCCTGCTATTTACATTCAGTGCAGTGCGTCCTGCTCACAGTGTTCAGCTAGATCCGTTCCTGCTATTTACATTCAGTGCAGTGCATCCTGCTCACAGTGTTCAGCTAGATCCGTTCCTGGTATTTACATTTAGTGCAGTGCGTCCTGCTCACAGTGTTCAGCTAGATCCGTTCCTGCTATTTACATTCAGTGCAGTGCGTCCTGCTCACAGTGTTCAGCTAGATCCGTTCCTGCTATTTACATTCAGTGCAGTGCGTCCTGCTCACAGTGTTCAGCTAGATCCGTTCCTGGTATTTACATTTAGTGCAGTGCGTCCTGCTCACAGTGTTCAGCTAGATCCGTTCCTGCTATTTACATTCAGTGCAGTGCGTCCTGCTCACAGTGTTCAGCTAGATCCGTTCCTGCTATTTACATTCAGTGCAGTGCGTCCTGCTCACAGTGTTCAGCTAGATCCGTTCCTGGTATTTACATTTAGTGCAGTGCGTCCTGCTCACAGTGTTCAGCTAGATCCGTTCCTGCTATTTACATTCAGTGCAGTGCGTCCTGCTCACAGTGTTCAGCTAGATCCGTTCCTGCTATTTACATTCAGTGCAGTGCGTCCTGCTCACAGTGTTCAGCTAGATCCGTTCCTGCTATTTACATTCAGTGCAGTGCGTCCTGCTCACAGTGTTCAGCTAGATCCGTTCCTGGTATTTACATTTAGTGCAGTGCGTCCTGCTCACAGTGTTCAGCTAGATCCGTTCCTGCTATTTACATTCAGTGCAGTGCGTCCTGCTCACAGTGTTCAGCTAGATCCGTTCCTGCTATTTACATTCAGTGCAGTGCGTCCTGCTCACAGTGTTCAGCTAGATCCGTTCCTGCTATTTACATTCAGTGCAGTGCGTCCTGCTCACAGTGTTCAGCTAGATCCGTTCCTGCTATTTACATTCAGTGCAGTGCGTCCTGCTCACAGTGTTCAGCTAGATCCGTTCCTGCTATTTACATTTAGTGCAGTGCGTCCTGCTCACAGTGTTCAGCTAGATCCGTTCCTGCTATTTACATTCAGTGCAGTGCGTCCTGCTCACAGTGTTCAGCTAGATCCGTTCCTGCTATATACATTTAGTGCAGTACGTCCTGCTCACAGTGTTCAGCTAGATCCGTTCCTGTTATCTTCCTACTGACAGGCAGGCTTGTCTGGTTACAGTATATAAAGCTACCTGAAGAAAATTACAGGTGTTCTTTTTGATCCTATTAGTACCACGGTCAGGCAGCTAGACTATTTACATTTAGTACAGTGTGTCCTGCTCACAGTGTTCAGCTAGATCCGTTCCTGTTATCTTCCTACTGACAGGCAGGCTTGTCTGGTTACAGTATATAAAGCTACCTGAAGAAAATTACAGGTGTTCTATCCCAGCTTAGTGCAGCTACAGGCCATTAGTATGTCTGGAAGGCCAAGAAGGAGAGGCAGACAGTCACAAGCCAATAAGAGAGGGCAAGCAGGCTCTGTGTCTAGTGCTGGTCGTGGAGACGGTGCATCCTCATCAGCACGTGGCCATGGGACACGCTTGGCCTTTTTTTCGGCAGCTGGCCGTGTTGAGCCGCAACATGCGGAAGACTTGGTCGAGTGGATGACCAAGCCGTCCTCATCCTCCTCATCCTCTCTCACCCATGCCCAGGGTGCTTTGTCTGGCAAAGCAGCGGCCTCTTCCCTCAGCTCAATGTCATCAGTGACTCCTTCCCTAGCTCCACCATGTCCTCATGAGGATTCCCTCGAACTGTTTGACCACAGTGTTGGGTACATGCTCCAGGAGGATGCCCAGCGTTTGGAAGGCTCTGATGATGATACTGAGCTCGATGAAGGCAGTAACATGAGCACGGACAGAGGGGGTGCCCAAGAAGGACAGCAATCTGGCAGTCATGCTCCCCCTGCTGCAGCATACTGCCAGGTTTGCTCCAGTGATGAGGAGGGAGGGGATGATGAGGTCACTGACTTAACGTGGGTGCCTGATAGGAGAGAGGAGGAGGAGGAGGAGGAGGAGGCGGCACATCACCAACGAGGCAGGATGCCCTCCAGGGGCCAGCCTAAGGGCAGCACATTGACTGCATCACACCCCAAAGCTCCACATGTGCAGGGCGCTGCAGTCTCTGCGCGTTATTCAAAAAGTTCTTTGGTGTGGGCCTTTTTTGAGACGAGTGCATCAGATCGCACCGCTGCTATTTGCAACATATGTCTCAAGCGTATCTCGCGTGGCCAAAACATCTCCCGCTTGGGTACCACATGCTTGACCAGACATATGTTGACCTGCCATGCAGTTCGTTGGCAAGCGTATCTGAAAGACCCACACCAAAGAACAAAGAGGATCTCTCCTTGCTCCTCATCAGCTGAGATTTCCAACCCCACTAGACCTTCAGTCCTCTCTGAGACCTGCAGTGAGAGGAATGAAGGTGTAGAATTAGGTGTGTCACAGCCAAGTACTTGTGGGCAATCTGCTTTTGGTACACCGACGTCAGATTGTACCAGGCAAATTTCCCTGCCCCAGCTGCTGCACCGCCGAAAGAAGTTTGCTCCCAGCCATCCACATGCCCAGCGGTTGAATGCTAGCTTGGCAAAATTGCTAGCACTTCAACTGCTGCCTTTTCAGTTGGTAGACTCTGCCCCCTTCCGTGAGTTTGTGGAATGTGCGGTTCCTCAGTGGCAGGTACCCAAACGCCACTTTTTCTCACGGAAGGCGATTCCGGCTCTCTACCGGCATGTGGAAGGCAATGTCCATGCCTCGCTGGACAGGGCGGTCAGCGGTAAGGTGCATATTACCGCTGACTCATGGTCCAGCAGGCATGGACAGGGACGTTACTTAAGTTTCACGGCGCATTGGGTGACTCTGCTGGCAGCTGGGAAGGATGCAGGACAAGGTGCAGTAGTGTTGGAGGTTGTTCCGCCACCACGCCTCCAAAATGCTGATTGTGACACACCTCTCTCCTCCACCCCCTCCTCTTCTTCTTCCTCCATGGCCTCTTCCTCGGAACCAGCGGTGCTCCGTAGGCGTTCAAGGGGCTACGCAAGTACGCAGGCCAAAAGATGCCATGCGGTGCTTGAGCTGGTGTGCTTGGGGGACAGGAGCCACACTGGGGCAGAGGTTCTGTCAGCTCTGCAGGGGCAGGTTCAGAGGTGGTTGACGCCACGCCAACTTAAGGCAGGAATGGTGGTTTGCGACAATGGCACCAACCTCCTCTCTGCCCTCCGACAGGGACAACTGACCCATGTGCCCTGTTTGGCTCACGTCCTTAACTTGGTGGTGCAGCGGTTCTTGGGCAGGTACCCGGGCTTACAGGATGTCCTGAGGCAGGCCAGGAAAGTCTGTGTGCATTTCCGCCGGTCATATAATGCCAGTGCTCGGCTGACGGACCTCCAAAAGGAGTTTAACCTGCCCAAGAACCGCCTAATCTGTGACATGCCCACCAGGTGGAACTCGACGTTGGCCATGCTGCAGCGGCTGCACACGCAGCAGAGGGCCATCAATGAGTACCTGTGCGACTATGGCACCAGGACAGGGTCAGGGGACCTTGGTTTTTTTTCCCCACGCCAGTGGGCCATGATCAGGGATGCATGCACTGTCCTGTCACCATTCGAGGAGGCCACGAGGATGGTGAGCACTGACAGTGCATGCATCAGTGACACTGTCCCCCTTGTCCACCTGTTGGAGCACACGCTGCGTGGAATAATGGACAGGGCACTTGAGGCAGAACAGAGGCAGGAAGAGGAGGACTTCCTTAGCTCTCAAGGCCCCCTTTATCCAGACAGTGTTCCTGCGTGCCCGCCGATCACACAGGAAGAGGACGAGGAGGAGGAGGAGGAGGAGGAGGAAGATTGTGTCAGTATGGAGGTGGAGCCTGGCACTCAGCATCAGCAGTCTTTAAGGGATCAGTCCCAAGGAACACATGGACTTGTACGTGGCTGGGAGGAGGTGGCTGCGGACGTTGTTGTCCTTAGTGACCCAGAGGACTCCGGACCGAATGCCTCAGCAAACCTACGCTGCATGGCCTCCCTGATCCTGCAAAGCCTGCGTAAGGATCCTCGTATTCGTGGTATCAAGGAGAAGGACCAATACTGGCTGGCAACCCTCCTTGATCCACGTTACAAGGGTAAGGTTGCGGACCTTATCTTGCCATCGCAGAGGGAGCAGAGGATGAAACATCTTCGGGAGGCCTTGCAGAAAGGTCTGTGCAACGCGTTCCCAGAGACTGGGAGGTTACAAACTCCTGTTTCTGGACAACGTGTTGCTGAGGCTTCGGTCAGTCAAAGAAGGAGCGGTGGAGAAGGTGGCCGTCTGACCGATGCGTTCAGACAATTTTTTGGTCCGCAGCCCCAAGGTATGATCGGTTCCAGCAACCATCGCCAGCGTCTGTTTTACATGGTGCAGGAATACCTAGGGGCAAGATCAGACTTGGACACCTTTCCCACCGAAAATCCTCTGGGTTACTGGGTCTTGAGGATGGATCACTGGCCAGAGCTTGCACAGTATGCAATTGAGCTACTGGCCTGTCCTGCATCCAGCGTTCTTTCGGAACGTACATTCAGTGCTGCTGGAGGCGTGGTAACCGATCACAGGGTGCGTCTGTCCACTGACTCGGTCGATCGGCTGACCTTCATAAAAATGAATCAGTCTTGGATCACCACCAGCTACCAAGCACCTGATGCTGATGTAACTGAATAATTTTTTTCAGATCCCTTCAAAGACTGCCTATGCTGATGCTGAGTGATTATCCCTGAGTAATTATCCTCTTCCTCCTCAATCATCACGCTGATAGCTTGTAAGAACATTTTTGGTTCTGGGCGCCACCACCAGTGCCTAAGGCACAATTTTTCAGCCCCTGTATAACAGGGGCGTGTAATTACAATTTTTGATGTAATACTTTGCAGCACGGCTCGTTCCTGCATTCCAACTAGAGTGTCTGTGAGGGGTTGCAGTGTTGTGGCACCAGCACCAGTGCCTAAGGCCCAATTTTTCTGCCCCTGTCTAACAGGGGCGTGTAATTACAATTTTTGATGCAATACTTTGCAGCAGTGCTCGTTCCTGCGTTCCAACTAGAGTGTCTGTGAGGGGTTGCAGTGTTGTGGCACCAGCACCAGTGCCTAAGGCCCAATTTTTCTGCCCCTGTCTAACAGGGGCGTGTAATTACAATTTTTGATGCAATACTTTGCAGCAGTGCTCGTTCCTGCGTTCCAACTAGAGTGTCTGTGAGGGGTTGCAGTGTTGTGGCACCAGCACCAGTGCCTAAGGCCCAATTTTTCTGCCCCTGTCTAACAGGGGCGTGTAATTACAATTTTTGATGCAATACTTTGCAGCAGGGCTCGTTCCTGCGTTCCAACTAGAGTGTCTGTGAGGGGTTGCAGTGTTGTGGCACCAGCACCAGTGCCTAAGGCCCAATTTTTCTGCCCCTGTCTAACAGGGGCGTGTAATTACAATTTTTGATGCAATACTTTGCAGCAGTGCTCGTTCCTGCGTTCCAACTAGAGTGTCTGTGAGGGGTTGCAGTGTTGTGGCACCAGCACCAGTGCCTAAGGCCTAATTTTTCAGCTCCTGTTCAACAGGGGCATGTAATTACAATTCTTGATCTAATATTTCACAGCAGGGCCCTGTGAGGGCTTACAGTGTTTTGGCCACAGCAACACCTAAGGCCCAAATTTCTGCTGAGTATATAGGGCAGGACCCTACTTTCAAACATCTAACTTACAAACGACTCCTACTTGCAAACGGAAGGAGACAACAGGAAGTGAGATGAAATCTACCCCTAGGAAGGGAAATTCTCTCATGTAAGAGTTAATATGGGAAAACAATTTCTCCTTTCCACTGATGCTTTCCAATCCTTGTTCCACAAAAAAACCCAAATTTTCAAAAAACATTTTTCATTGGGACAAAAAAGTGAGGTGAAATCTTCTGAAGAGGAGGAAAGACGCAAAACAAATGTCACAGGGGTGATAACCCTTCCCTATGTTTTCCAAAAAGCTTAGAAAAGATTTTTTGGCTGGAGCTAAACACGTTAAAAATGTTCAAAATTACAAACAGATTCTACTTAACAACAAACCTACAGTCCCTGTCTTGTTTGCACCGCCTGTATACTGCTGTTCAGAGTATATAGGGACCTTTCCTTATTTTAATTTGGGTGCGGGGTTCCCCTTAATATCCATACAAGACCCAAAGGGCCTGGTAATGGACTGGGGGGTACCCATGCCGTTTGTCTCACTGATTTTCATCCATATTGCCAGGACCCGACATGACATTAAACCTGCAAGCAGTTTTAAATGAGATTTTTTCCTTTAAAAATGACATTTGGTGCAGGGACTGTTCTAAACATGGGAAACACGCGTCACTTTACAGGCATACTATAGACACCCCCCAGGTACGATATTTAAAGGAATATTTCACTTTTTTTTTTTTTACTTTAAGCATCATTAAAATCACTGCTCCCGAAAAAACGGCCGTTTTTAAAAGTTTTTTTTGCATTGATACATGTCCCCTGGGGTAGGACCCGGGTCCCCAAACCCTTTTTAGGACAATACCATGCAAATTAGCCTTTAAAATGAGCACTTTTGATTTCGAACGTTCGAGTCCCATAGACGTCAATGGGGTTCTAACGTTCGTGCGAACTTGCGGTCCGTTCGCGGGTTCTGGTGCGAACCGAACCGGGGGGTGTTCGGCTCATCCCTAGTCCTCACGCTGTTTTTTTTTTTGGTATGGAGTTCCCTTCAAAATCTATAGCAGACCCAAAGGGCCTGCTATAGATTTTGGGGGGACCCCACGCCATTTTTTTCCTTAATTCTGTCATAGGGTTCTTCTTAACCCCTTCAATACACTGTATTATATACTCTGCACTGCACTATATACCCTGCACTGTATTATATATATACTACAATGACTGCCCCAAAGCACCTCCCCCATGTTGAGGGCATGTGAGCTGGTATGTTTAAGTAGCAGGGGTGCTTGTTTCCCCCCCCTTTCCTGGCCTGCCGGGCTGCATGCTCAGATAAAGGTCTGGTATGGATTTTGGGGGGAACCCCACACCAAAATAAAAAAATAAAAAAATGGCGAGCGGTTCCCTGAAAATCCATACCTGGCCAAACAGTTCTGAATTTTTTATTGCTGGCATTCTTTTGTTTACTTTTCAGCTGTCAGTAGGGAAGCCCTCTGACAGCTAATTAGTCATCGGTTGTTAAGGATGAGGCAGTTGGCTTCCCGGCCCGCTCCTTAACAACCAGCTAGTCTTCTCACAGAATTCGAATCACTCGATCATTTTATGACGATCCGAATTTGACTAATTTCGAAAAAATTTGTTATTCATTAGAAATAGAATTAATGAAATTAAATTGAACGACTTTCAGTGAAATTTGTTACTATTTCATCTGGAGATTCGGATACATCCAAATCTTTGAATAACCCAATAATTTGTCCGAATTTATATCCGGACTGAATCTAATTGCACATGCCTAATTAGCACCCCCCCCCCCCCCTCAAAATGCATACTACACCCTTTGAATCTGTTAAGGATTTTAAGAGGGTACCTCACACAAAAAATAAAAATGTGTTTGAGGTGCCGCAGGAAATCAATAACAGAAACTTTAGGAAAGTTCAGTGTTGGAGGACATAACAATCTTCTCTTCTTCTAGAGGCTGAGCTACCACCAACGATCTTCTCCTCTTCTTCTAGAGACTGAGCTACCACCAACGATCTTCTCCTCTTCTTCTAGAGACTGAGCTACCACCAACGATCTTCTCCTCTTCTTATAGAGACTGAGCTACCACCAACGATCTTCTCCTCTTCTTCTAGAGACTGAGCTACCACCAACGATCTTCTCCTCTTCTTCTAGAGACTGAGCTACCACCAACAATTGTCTCCTCTTCTTTTAGAGACTGAGCTACCACCAACGATCTTCTCCTCTTCTTCTAGAGACTGAGCTACCACCAATGATCTTCTCCTCTTCTTCTAGAGACTGAGCTACCACCAACGATCTTCTCCTTTTCTTCTAGAGACTGAGCTACCACCAACGATTTTCTCTTCTTCTAGAGACTGAGCTACAACCCATGATCTTTTACTTTTCTTATAGAGACTGAGCTACCACCAACTATCTTCTTCACTTCTTCTAGAGACTGAGCTACCATCAATGATCTTCTCCTCTTCATCTAGAGACTGGGCTACCACAAACGATCTTCTCCTCTTCTTCTAGAGACTGAGCTACCACCAACGATCTTCTCCTCTTCTTCTAGAGACTGAGCTACCACCAATGATCTTCTCCTCTTCTTCTAGAGACTGAGCTAGCACCAACGATTATCTCCTCTTCTTCTAGAGACTGAGCTACCACCAACGATCTTCTCCTTTTCTTCTAGAGACTGAGCTACCACCAACGATCTTCTCCTCTTCTTCTAGAGACTGAGCTACCACCAACGATCTTTTACTTTTCTTATAGAGACTGAGCTACCACCAACTATCTTCTTCTCTTCTTCTAGAGACTGAGCTACCACCAACGATCTTCTCCTCTTCTTCTAGAGACTGAGCTACCACCAATGATCTTCTCCTTTTCTTCTAGAGACTGAGCTACCACCAACGATCTTCTTCTCTTCTTCTAGAGACTGAGCTACCACCAACGATCTTCTCCCCTTCTTCTAGAGACTGAGCTACCACCAACGATCTTCTCCTCTTCTTCTAGAGATTGAGCTACCACCAACGATCTTCTCCTCTTCTAGAGACTGAGCTACCACCAACGATCTTCTCTTCTAGAGACTGAGCTACCACCAACGATCTTCTCCTCTTCTTCTAGAGACTGAGCTACCACCAACGATCTTCTTCTCTTCTTCTAGAGACTGAGCTACCACCAACGATCTTCTCCTCTTCTTATAGAGACTAAGCTACCACCAACGATCTTCTCCTCTTCTTCTAGAGTCTGAGCTAGCACCAACTATCTTCTTCTCTTCATCTAGAGACTGGGCTACCAGCAATGATCTTCTCCTATTCTTCTAGAGACTGAGCTACCACCAACGATCTTCTCTTCTTCTAGAGACTGAGCTACCACCAACAATCTTCTCCTCTTCTTCTAGAGTCTGAGCTACCACCAACGATCTTCTCCTCTTCTAGAGACTGAGCTACCACCAACGATCTTCTCCTCTTCTAGAGACTGAGCTACCACCAACGATATTCTCCTCTTCTTCTAGAGACTGAGCTACCACCAACGATCTTCTTCTCTTCTTCTAGAGACTGAGCTACCACCAACGATCTTCTCCTCTTCTTATAGAGACTAAGCTACCACCAATGATCTTCTCCTCTTCTTCTAGAGACTGAGCTACCACCAACGATCTTCTCTTCTTCTAAAGACTGAGCTACCACCAACGATCTTCTCCTCTTCTTCTAGAGACTGAGCTATCACCAACGATCTTCTCCTCTTCATCTAGAGACTGGGCTACCACCAACGATCTTCTCCTCTTCTTCTAGAGACTGAGCTACCACCAACGATCTTCTCCTCTTCTTCTAGAGACTGAGCTACCACCAATGATCTTCTCCTCTTCTTCTAGAGACTGAGCTACCACCAACGATCTCCTCTTCTTCTAGAGACTGAGCTACCACCAACGATCATCTCCTTTTCTTCTAGAGACTGAGCTACCACCAATGATCTTCTCCTCTTCTTCTAGAGACTGAGCTACCACCAATGATCTTCTCTTCTTCTAGAGACTGAGCTACCACCAACGATCTTCTCCTCTTCTTCTAGAGACTGAGCTATCACCAACGATCATCTCCTTTTCTTCTAGAGACTGGGCTACCACCAACGATCTTTTCTTCTTCTAGAGGCAGAGCTACCACCAATGATCTTCTCTTCTTCTAGAGACTGAGCTACCACCAACGATCTTCTCTTCTTCTAGAGACTGAGCTACCACCAACGATCTTCTCCTCTTCTAGAGACTGAGCTACCACCAACGATCTTCTCTTCTTCTAGAAACTGAGCTACCACCAACGATCTTCTCCTCTTCTAGAGACTGAGCTACCACCAACGATCTTCTCCTCTTCTTCTAGAGACTGAGCTACCACCAACGATCTTCTCCTCTTCTAGAGACTGAGCTACCACCAACGATCTTCTCCTCTTCTAGAGACTGAGCTACCACCAACGATCTTCTCCTCTTCTAGAGACTGAGCTACCACCAATGATCTTCTCCTCTTCTTCTAGAAACTGAGCTACCACCAACAATCTTCTCCTCTTCTAGAGACTGAGCTACCACCAACGATCTTCTCCTCTTCTAGAGACTGAGCTACCACCAACGATCTTCTCCTCTTCTAGAGACTGAGCTACCACCAACGATCTTCTCCTCTTCATCTAGAGACTGGGCTACCACCAACGATCTTCTCCTCTTCATCTCGAGACTGAGCTACCACCAATGATCTTCTCCTCTTCTTCTAGAGACTGAGCTACCACCAACGATCTTCTCCTCTTCATCTAGAGACTGGGCTACCACCAACGATCTTCTCCTCTTCTTCTAGAGACTGAGCTACCACCAATGATCGTCTCCTCTTCTTCTAGAGACTGAGCTACCACCAATGATCGTCTCCTCTTCTTCTAGAGACTGAGCTACCACCAGCAGAAAACGAGTGTCAAGAGAAGAATTGCCGCCATTCAGTTTGTGGGTTGTGTTCCTGGAGGGGGTTCAAATGCAAAGTGGTCATGTCTGGAGGGAGGATCCCTCGGAGGATTGCGGCGTTCGTTCACTTCTGGGTCTAGACAGACATTTCATACATCATGCACTCCACTGATCTCCATCTCCATGTAGACTCATCTTATCCCGGACAATCCTACCGTAACAAAATCGCATTTCTCAGCCAAACCATCGAGTGTTAAATAAGTTTCTGAACTCCATCCAAACAAAAACTCCAAAAAAACAAATCACACGACGATCGCCAGCCACCAATGTTTATTCATGACACCCTAAAAAAGCCTCGTCAACGTCTCCTCGGTGCGCCCTGCCAGCTCCTCGCTCTGACCCCTCGTTCCCGCTCTCCGCGCACGCCCCCGGGTCTTCCGCTTCCAGCGATTGTTTATTTTCGCTCGTCTTAAATACATTTTAAATGTCTGTTTTTTTCCCCCAACGTTCCATCTGCTGGGCACACATGGAATACAAGGGGAGTGGGCGTTCAGATGGTGACACCGAAAATGGAAACGCGAGGAGAAGAAGAACGCCGTCCAATAAGAATCATCATTTATATATAAAAAAAGAAACACAAAAGTCACAATAATAAGTTTGCGTTGGGAAGAGCGAATGAATCTGCAGAGAGAAATGATACATCAGAGAAGTTCTCATCACTCAATTACCGCCCCGGGGCTGTGATTAGCGACTCGCGCTTTTGTCACCGCCGTAATCTGCGCACTTCTGTCCTCTCCGTCTCACAATAGCTGCTTAAACTTTATCTGCGTCACGCGATCGTCCTCGTTATAGAGAGTTCAATCGCCGCCTTACACACTGAGATACAAAGCAGTCCCTCCGAGTGACACTCGTCAGGATTTATTCTTATTTATATCTTCAGCTCTTTCAATGCGCTTCGGGTTTTATTGAAAGCGGTTTTCAATCCGCCGCAGTTTTTTTAGTTGATCACGTTGGGCTCAAAGGAAATCCTCAGTAAATGATTCGCTAAATGACTTACCACGTGACCTACCGTGTAAAAGGTTCAAACGAGAGGTGAGCCGACTCCAACACCACCATCTCCTCACTGCAGGACGCTCATTTGCACCGCGTCCAATCGCACGTGCCCAATCATTCAATCGTACTGCGCCCAATCGCATGACGCCCAACCGCACTGCACCCAATCGCACCGCGCCCAATCTCACCATGCCCAATCGCACCGCGCCCAATCACATGGCGCCCAATCGCACTGCGCGCAATCACACTGCGCCCAATCGCATGCCGCCCAACCGCACTGCACCCAATCGCACTGCGCCCAATCGCACCACGCCCAATCGCACCACGCCCAATCACATGGCACCCAATCGCACCGCGCCCAATCACATGGCACCCAATCGCACCACGCCCAATCGCACTGCGCCAAATCGCATGGCGCCCAACCGCACTGCGCCCAACCGCACTGTGCCCAATCACACTGCGCCCAATCGCATGGCGCCCAACCGCACTGTGCCCAACCGCACCACGCCCAATTGCACTGCGCCCAATCGCATTGCACGCAATTGCACCGTGCCCAATCACACTGCGCCCAATCGCATGCCACCCAACCGCACTGCACCCAATCGCACTGCGCCCAATCGAATCGCACCCAATCGCAATGCGCCCAATCGCACCGTGCCCAATCACATGGCGCCCAATCGCATCGCGCCCAATCGCACCGCGCCCAATCGCATGGCGCCCAACCGCACTGTGCCCAATCGCACCGCGCCCAATCGCACCGTGCCCAATCACATGGCGCCCAATCACACTGCGCCCAATCGCATGGCGCCCAACTGCACTGTGCCCAATCGCATCGCACCCAATCGCATGGCGCCCAACCACAATGCGCCCAACCGCACTGCGCCCAATCGCAGCCGAAGCAATGATGAAAGGAAAGTCCGGATGGCTGCACACCAAACTGAGATCCAAACGCCTTTATTCATATAAAACCAAGAAGAGCACCAGGAGCACTACATGTACAAGCCAGGGAGACACCGCTTACATGCTTCGCACACGGATTGTGATTTATCAAAGTGTAAAACATTCAATGCTGCTGATCCCTAAGTGCTGCTTCCCTGAACTTCTGGTCTTCAAAGGAAACTAAACACTCCCAGTCACCAGAATCTCATCCATAGGAAGGGAGATCCGATTTACTGGATTTACACTTCATTTTTTACATTTCTTTAGTGTCTTCCTGGTTTCTGGCCTAGGCCAAAATGATGTCATCCATCCCAGGAATCATCATGGGAGGAGGGGCTTTCTCAGCTAAGCCACACCCTCCTGACAGGATGGATGGAGACATGGAAAGATGGATGGATGGATGGATGGATGGATGGATGGATGGAAGGATGGATGGATGGATGGATGGATGGATGGATGGATGGGGGAGTGGAAGGATGGATGGATGGATGGATGGATGGATGGATGGATGGATGGATGGACGGGGGAGTGGAAGGATGGATGGATGGATGGATGAATGGATGGATGGGGGAGTGGATGGATGGATGGATGGATGAATTGATTGATGGATGGGGAAGTGGAAGGATGGATGGATCAATGGATGGATGGATGGATGGGGGAGTGGAAGGATGGATGGATGGATGAGTGGAAGGATAGATGGATGGATGGATGGATGGATGAGTGGAAGGATAGATGGATGGATGAGTGGAAGGATGGATGGATGGATGGATGGATGGATGGATGGATGGGTGGATGGATGGATGAGTGGAAGGATGGATGGATGGATGGGTGGAAGGGTGGATGGGTGGATGGATGGATGAGTGGAAGGATGGATGGATGGATGGGTGGAAGGGTGGATGGATGGATGGGTGGATGGATGGATGAGTGGAAGGATGGATGGATGGATGGATGGATGGATGGATGGGTGGATGGATGGATGAGTGGAAGGATGGATGGATGGATGGGTGGAAGGGTGGATGGATGGATGAGTGGAAGGATGGATGGATGGATGGATGGATGGATGGATGAGTGGAAGGATGGATGGATGGATGGATGGATGAGTGGAAGGATGGATGAGTGGAAAGATGGATGGATGGATGGATGAATAGATGAGTGGAAGGATGGATGGATGGATGGATAGATGGGGGAGTGGAAGGATGGATGGATGGATGGATGAGTGGAAGGATGGATGGATGGATGGATGAGTGGAAGGATGGATGGATGGATGAGTGGAAGGATGGATGGATGGATGGATGAATAGATGAGTGGAAGGATGGATGGATGGATGGATGGATGGATGGATGGATGGATGGATAGATGGGGGAGTTTGCTTTGACTATTAAAAATGAATTGAATGGTGTTTTCAGTTGGTGGCCCTCATATACAGTGGAGTTCCTCTATGGACAGTGCAGTCTGCTGTCAGTCTCTAGCATGGAGAAGGGAGGGGGAGGGGGGAGGAAGGAGAAGCAGTGGAGTACCTCGCCATCCTAGGCTATGGGGCTGTGTGTTTCTATTGATGCACATAGTGTAGGGAGACACAACTCCAGTCTCTGCATGCTAGGGTGGCTCCACAGGATGCTGAAACAGGACCGGCTTACAGTGGAACATAGGCGAGGATATAGGATAAAGGAGCTGCATGTAGGTCGGTGCAGTCTACTTTCTCCACTGTAGGTGGCGCTCAACCACAATGGCATTACAAGGGGAGACCAAGTCAAGAGGAACATGGTCCTTCTATGGTTTTCCTGGGTCACGGGGGCAGCGATCCGATTGGATCCTGCTGCTCAATATGAATCTAATGCCCCGAACACACGATCAGAATTCCCATCAGAAAAATCTTGGATGGTTTTTCCGATGGAATTCCGCTCAAGCTTGGCTGACAACAGTGCCACAACAGTGTCATCTGTGCCACAAGTGCCACCTGTGCCACATCTGTGCCATCTGTGCCACCTCTGTGCCACCTCTGTGCCACCAGAGCCACACCAGTACCACCAGTGCACACCAGTGCCACACCAGTGCCACACCAGTGCCACACCAGTGCCACCTGTGCCCCACCAGTGCCACCTGTGCCCATCAGTGCCACCTGTGCCCAACAGTGCCACTTGTGCTTATCTGCGCCACTGCAGTACCACATCAGTGCCGCCAGTGCCCACCAGTGCCGCCTGTGCCCACCAGTGCCGCCTGTGCCCACCAGTGCTGCCTGAGCCCACCAGTGCCACCTCTGTGCAACCAGAGCCACACCAGTGCAACCAGAGCCACACCAGTGCCATTACAGTGCACACCAGTGCCACCTGTGCCCAACCAGTACCACCTGTGCCCATCAGTGCCACCTGTGCCCATCAGTGCCACATCAGTGCCGCCAGTGCCACATCAGTGCCGCCTGTGCCCACCAGTGCCACCTGTGCCCACCAGTGCCGTCTGTGCCCACCAGTGCCACCTGTGCCCACCAGAGCCACCTCTGTGCCCACCAGAGCAACATCAGTGCAGCCAGAGCCACATCAGTGCAGCCAGAGCCACACCAGTGCAGCCAGAGCCACACCAGTGTCACCTGTGCCCATCAGTGCTCATCTGCGCCACATCAACCTCACCAGCTACCAGTATGGCAAAAAAATTATTTATGGACGAGGAGGCCTACCAGCGTCTCAGCATGACCGATGAGAGCAGCGGGGAGCTCTCTGAGTCGATGTCCGATTCGGATTCGGCCTATGAACCCGTGACAAGCAGCGGGTCCGATACAGAATCAGAAGAGGAATGTGTGCCTGTGAAAAGAAGGCGTTCTGGCGTGGAGCAGCAGCCTACTACCACCTCGAGAGCAGTGCCGTCCACCTCCAGGGCAGTGCCGTCCACCTCCAGGGCAGTGCCGTCCACCTCCAGGGCAGTGCCGTTCACCTCCAGGGCAGTGCCGTTCACCTCAAGCGAAAAGCCACTGCAACAAAGGCCAGGCACCAGTAGGGTGTCATCTCAGCCCCAAAGAGATAGAGGCCATGCCAGCCTACCCTATGCCCTTCAAAACCCCCTGTGGCTTCCCCCTAATTCCGGAGCAGCAAATATCCCCCCTTTTACCGCCCAGCCAGGTGTCCAGGTGAACACCGATAATTTTGTCATGCTTGATTTTTTTTATTTGATTTTCACCGAAGACTTACTATTGTCCATTGTGGCCCAGTGCAACCTTTATGCACAGCAGTACATAGTAAGCAACCCTGGCTCTAGTTATGCCCGTCCCTTTGAGTGGAGAGAGCTTACCATAGCGGAATTTAAAATTTTCTTAGGCCTAACTTTTACAATGGGACAAAAAAACGAAATGTACTCATATTGGTCAACTAACCCCGTCCACCACATGCCACTCTTCTCATCGATTATGCCAAGATCAAGATACCTTATGATTTAGCGCTTCCTTCACTACAATGACAACACCCAGTGCCCTCCCCAAAATGACCCAGCCTTTGACAAATTATTCAAAATTCGGCCACTCCTAAATTATTTCTCTGAAAAAATTCCCCAGCTATATACCCCCGACCAGAATATTTCTGTTGATGAGTCCCTTGTAAAATTTACAGGCAGGCTTGGCATCAAACAGTTTATCCCCAGCAAAAGGGCCCGATATGGGGTTAAAATGTATAAACTTTGTGACCGAGCCACGGGGTACATTTACGCCTTCCGGGTGTACGAAGGGAAGGACACCCAACTGCATCCCCCTGAATGTCCAGAATATATTGGAACCAGCGGCAAAGTTGTCTGGGAGCTCGTTTATCCACTGCTTGGAAAGGGGTGCCACCTTTATGTGGATAATTTTTATACTAGCTTGCCCCTCTTCCGCAATCTTCACCGGAGAGACACCCCAGCATGTGGTACCGTAAGAACAAATAGAAAAGGCTTCCCGCAAAAACTGCTCAATGAAAGGCTATGCCGAGGGGATACAGTGGCTTTGCGGAACCAGGAGCTATTGGCTGTCAAGTGGAGGGACAGACGAAACGTCCACATGCTGACGACAATCCATAATGACACCTACGTGGAAGTCCCAACAAGAAACGGCCCAGTCCAGAAACCTGCTTGTATTTATGATTACAATTTATTTATGGGGGGAGTGGACTTCAACGATCAGATGATTGAACCCTACCTTCCCACAAGAAAATCCCGTCATTGGTATAAAAAAGTGTCCATTTATTTTTTCAGTTTGGCCATGTATAACACTTACGTAATTTACCAAAAATCTACTGAGACCCCCGTATCCTATCTGCAATACCAGGAACAAGTAATCTCCTCCCTTTTGTACCCTGAAAGCCCACCAGAAAATATTCGCTCTGATTCCGTGAGCAGACTCCATGAACGCCACTTTCCTGACAAAATCCCCCCCGTGAAACAGGCCAGAGACGTCAGAAGAAATGTCGGGTGTGCTCCAGAGGAGGAATTAGAATAGACACCTCGTTTTATTGTCCCGATTGTCCTTCCCAACCAGGCCTCTGTATAGGTGAATGTTTCCGCCGTTACCATACTTCTCTACATTATTAGGGAAGTATAGTAAACGTAATTGTCATTTCCTGTAATTTTCCTCCACACCCCTTATGCCACTGCACTGAACCTGACTTACCTCAGCCTTGTCTGGAACCGACCCTGGCCTGTTATACGACCAAGCTTCTGCCTAACACTAAAACTGTACCTACCTCTGCCTTCTCCGGAACTGACCCTGGCCTGTTATACGACCAAGCTTATGCCTAACGCTGATTTGTACCTACCTCTGCCTGCTCTGGAACTGACCCTGGACTGTTTAACCACGTTTTTTGCCTGCCTCTTGGACTGATGATTTACCCTGCTATGCTAGTGGGAACACAGGGGTCTCACATATGTGAGGGGCTCCAGAAATGTTTTTCTGGATGAAGAAATCTAATTTTTTAGTTTTCTCATTCCTAGATTAGGGTCTGGAGACTCGGAGGCTTCAAAGAGATTTGGGTGGGAGAAGCCTCGACCCCTGTCCCCATTCTTTCCTGGCCTGCTACTTGGACAATGTTCCTGCTTACTACCAGGACCAATATTTTGGCACTGCTGGCAATGTCTCTACTTGCACTGACCCTGGACTGTACAAGGACATTATCCCTGCCTGTACTATGGACAATATTCTTGCCTGCTGCCTGGACTATTCCATTCACTGTGGCTGACCACGTCCCTGCCTGCTGCCTGGATCAGGGCTCTCCTCCTGTGGACAAATGCACTACTAAAACCACAGGTAATCTTTTGTTTACCCTTTGCTCAGCAGAATGTATTTTAGGGTGTAATTCTTGGTATGTTCATGCTATGTGTTAGAAATATGAAGGGCCTTCAAAAATGTGATAGATTGTAAGGAAATTAGATGTGTAATTTATGCTCCTAGAACGCCTGAATGTGCTACTTCAATGTTGGGCCTCTGTATGTGGCCAGGCTGTGTAAAAGTCTTACACATGTGGTATCGCCATACTCAGGAGGAGTAGCGGAATATATTTTGGGGTGTCATTTTTGCTATGTACATGCTATGTGTCGGAAATATCTTAGAAATGGACAACTTTGTGTAAAAAAAATGCGTTTTCATTTTTTTTCCACATTTTCCAAAAACTTCTGGAAAAAAAATGAACCATTCAAAAGACTCACTATGCCTCATAGATTATACGTTGGGGTATTTGCTTTCCAAAATGGGGTCACTTTGTGGGCGTTTCCTTTGTCCTGGTGCTCCAGGGCCTTCAAAAGTGTAATAGGTGGTTGAGAGATTAGATGTGTAATTTATGCTCCTAGAACACCTGAATGTGCTACTTCAATGTTGCGCCTCTTTATGTGGCCAGGTTGTGTAAAAGTCTCACACATGTGGTATCCCCATACTCAGGAGGAGTAGCAGAATATATTTTGGGGTGTCATTTGTGTAATGTACTTGCCATGTGAGAGAAATAACCTGTTATGATGACAATTTGGTGTGAAAAAAAAATAAAAATAAAAAAAATCTTAATTTTGCAAAGAATTGTGGGAAAAAATAACAACTTCAAAAAACTCACCATGCCTCTTACTAAATACCTTGGAATGTCAAATTTCCAAAAAGGGGTCATTTTGTGGGTATTTGTACTTTCCTGGCTTGTTAGGGTCTCAAGAAATGAGATAGGCCTCAGTACATCAGGTGTGATCAGATGTGATCAATTTTCAGTGATTAGCACCATAGCTTGTAGACTCTATAACTTTCACACAGACCAAATAATATCCACTAATTTGGGTTATTTTTACCAAAGATATGTAGCAGTATAAATTTTGGCCCAAATTTTTGAAGAAAAATTACTTATTTGAAAAATTGTATAATTCATTTATAGCACAGAAAATAATAAAAAACCCAGAGGTGATCAAATACCACCAAAAGAAAGCTCTATTTGTGTGAAAAAAAGGACGAAAATTTCATATGTGTACAGTGTTGCATGACTGAGTAATTGTCATTCAAAATGTGAGAGCACCGAAAGCTGAAAATTGGTCTGGTTAGGAAGGGGGTTTAAGTGCCCAGTGGTCAAGTGGTTAAACCAGAGTTTTGTGTCCCTTTAAGTTATGGCAATGTCACCATATACAGGCCCATGGGGGGATGGCAACAATTGTCCATGAGGGGTATAGAAGTAGATTGTATGAGAACTGGAATAGTTCAGTGATGTTCTCTCTCTGGGATTGTAAAATAAGAGATGAAGAGTTTACAAAGATAAGGAATAAAAGAAATATAAAAGAATTATCTCTCCCTCTGTGTGACTCATTCATAAAATCTCTGATTGAGAGATAAAAACAAATCTCCAGACAATCAAACTTTTCAATCAGAAAATGTGACGATATTTTGCCATAATTCCATTATTATTATTCTTCTTTTTATTATTATCATTTCTGTTGATTATTATTATTAATGTAACAATTATTAATGAAATTCAGGTTTGGTTGTTATATAAAAAGTAATTCTAGTGCTGTATTGATTTGAAGACAAAGTTCAGTAAAATGTTTCAGAATTACTCACATTTAGTATTTTAATTGCAATAATTATATAAAGAGAGTCAGGAAAGTGACACTCCATCAGTGAGGGGGAGGGGAGGGAACATGTGACACGATCGTGTGACTCGCCAATCAATCATTGATTTATAACGAATGAAATGTAAAGCACACATTGTATCTAGAAATGTATACAGATCCCGGAGTATTGATGAGCGGAGATCGGATATAGTGAGGAGAAGTTACATGTGAGTGCAGCTATTTACTACACTCTGTATTCCCACCAACCCGCCAATACTGGGGGGAGGGGGAAATGTTATCTAAATAACACGAAGAAACTGTGCTGACACTCTACTCATAATATACTCACACTATACTCATAATATACTCATAATATACTCACAATATACTCATAATATACTCATACTATACTGACACCATACTCATACTATACTGACACTATACTCATACTATACTCATACTATACTCATACTATACTGACACTCTACTCATACTATACTGACACTATACTCATACTATACTGACACTCTACTCATACTATACTGACACTCTACTCATACTATACTGACACTCTACTCATACTATACTGACACTCTACTCATACTATACTGACACTCTACTCATACTATACTGACACTATACTCATACTATACTGACACTATACCCATACTATACTGACACTATACTCATACTATACTGACACTACTCATACTATACTGACACTATACTCATACTATACTGACACTATACTCATACTATACTGAGACTTTACTCATACTATACTCATACTATACTGACACTCTACTCATACTATACTGAGACTCTACTCATACTATACTGAGACTCTACTCATACTATACTGACACTATACTCATACTATACTGACACTTTACTCATACTATACTCATACATTACTGACACTCTACTCATACTATACTGACACTATACCCATACTATACCCATATTATACTGACACTCTACTCATACTATACTGACACTCTACTCATACTATACTGACACTCTATTCATACTATACTGACACTCTACTCATACTATACTCATACTATACTGACACTCTACTCATACTATACTCATACTATACTGATACTTTACTGACACTCTACTCATACTATACTGACACTCTACTCATACTATACTGACACTCTACTCATACTATACTGACACTATACTCATACTATACTGACACTATACCCATACTATACTGACACTATACTCATACTATACTCATACTATACTGACACTCTATTCATATTATACTGACACTTTACTCATACTATACTGACACTCTACTCATACTATACTGAGACTCTACTCATACTATACTGACACTACTCATACTATACTGACACTACTCATACTATACTGAGACTCTACTCATACTATACTGACACTTTACTCATACTATACTCATACTATACTGACACTCTACTCATACTATACTGAGACTTTACTCATACTATACTGAGACTCTACTCATACTATACTGACACTATACTCATACTATACTGGCACTATACTCATACTATACTGACAATTTACTCATACTATACTGACACTCTACTCATACTATACTGACACCATACTCATACTATACTGACACTCTACTCATACTATACTGACACTCTACTCATACTATACTGAGACTCTACTCATACTATACTGAGACTCTACTCATACTATACTGACACTATACTCATACTATACTGACACTTTACTCATACTATACTCATACATTACTGGCACTCTACTCATACTATACTGACACTATACCCATACTATACCCATATTATACTGACACTCTACTCATACTATACTGACACTCTACTCATACTATACTGACACCATACTCATACTATATTCATACTATACTGACACTCTACTCATACTATACTGACACTCTACTCATACTATACTCATACTATACTGACACTCTACTCATACTATACTCATACTATACTGATACTTTACTGACACTCTACTCATACTATACTGACACTCTACTCATACTATACTGACACTCTACTCATACTATACTGACACTATACTCATACTATACTGACACTATACCCATACTATACTGACACTATACTCATACTATACTCATACTATACTGACACTCTACTCATATTATACTGACACTTTACTCATACTATACTGACACTCTACTCATACTATACTGAGACTCTACTCATACTATACTGACACTACTCATACTATACTGACACTACTCATACTATACTGAGACTCTACTCATACTATACTGACACTTTACTCATACTATACTCATACTATACTGACACTCTACTCATACTATACTGAGACTTTACTCATACTATACTGAGACTCTACTCATACTATACTGACACTATACTCATACTATACTGGCACTATACTCATACTATACTGACACTTTACTCATACTATACTGACACTCTACTCATACTATACTGACACCATACTCATACTATACTGACACTCTACTCATACTATACTGACACTCTACTCATACTATACTGACACTCTACTCATTCTATACTGATACTATACTGACACTCTACTCATACTATACTGACACTCTACTCATACTATACTGACACTATACTCATACTATACTGACACTATACTCATACTATACTGACACTATACCCATACTATACTGACACTATACTCATACTATACTGACACTACTCATACTATACTGACACTATACTCATACTATACTGACACTATACTCATACTATACTGAGACTTTACTCATACTATACTCATACTATACTGACACTCTACTCATACTATACTGAGACTCTACTCATACTATACTGAGACTCTACTCATACTATACTGACACTATACTCATACTATACTGAGACTTTACTCATACTATACTCATACTATACTGACACTCTACTCATACTATACTGAGACTCTACTCATACTATACTGACACTATACTCATACTATACTGGCACTATACTCATACTATACTGACACTTTACTCATACTATACTGACACTCTACTCATACTATACTGACACCATACTCATACTATACTGACACTCTACTCATACTATACTGACACTCTACTCATACTATACTGACACTCTACTCATACTATACTGACACTCTATCCATACTATACTGACACCATACTCATACTATACTGACAATATACTCATACTATATTCATACTATACTAACACCATACTCATACTATACTGACACTCTACTCATACTATACTGACACTCTACTCATACTATACTGACACTCTACTCATACTATACTGACACTCTACTCATACTATACTGATACTATACTGACACTCTACTCATACTATACTGACACTCTACTCATACTATACTGACACTATACTCATACTATACTGACACTATACCCATACTATACTGAGACTCTACTCATACTATACTGAGACTCTACTCATACTATACTGACACTATACTCATACTATACTGACACTTTACTCATACTATACTCATACATTACTGACACTCTACTCATACTATACTCATACATTACTGACACTCTACTCATACTATACTGAGACTCTACTCATACTATACTGACACTCTACTCATACTATACTGACACCATACTCATACTATACTGACACCATACTCATACTATATTCATACTATACTGACACTCTACTCATACTATACTGAGACTTTACTCATACTATACTCATACTATACTGACACTCTACTCATACTATACTGAGACTCTACTCATACTATACTGACACTATACTCATACTATACTGACACTTTACTCATACTATACTCATACATTACTGACACTCTACTCATACTATACTGACACCATACTCATACTATACTGACACCATACTCATACTATATTCATACTATACTGACACTCTACTCATACTATACTGACACTCTATTCATACTATACTGACACTCTACTCATACTATACTGACACTCTACTCATACTATACTCATACTATACTGACACTCTACTCATACTATACTCATACTATACTGATACTCTACTGACACTCTACTCATACTATACTGACACTCTACTCATACTATACTGACACTCTACTCATACTATACTGACACTATACTCATACTATACTGACACTATACTCATACTATACTGACACTATACCCATACTATACTGACACTATACTCATACTATACTCATACTATACTGACACTCTACTCATATTATACTGACACTCTACTCATACTATACTGACACTTTACTCATACTATACTGACACTCTACTCATACTATACTGAGACTCTACTCATACTATACTGACACTACTCATACTATACTGACACTACTCATACTATACTGAGACTCTACTCATACTATACTGACACTTTACTCATACTATACTCATACTATACTGACACTCTACTCATACTATACTGAGACTTTACTCATACTATACTGAGACTCTACTCATACTATACTGAGACTCTACTCATACTATACTGAGACTCTACTCATACTATACTGACACTATACTCATACTATACTGGCACTTTACTCATACTATACTGACACTTTACTCATACTATACTCATACTTTACTGACATTCTACTCATACTATACTGAGACTCTACTCATACTATACTGACACCCTACTCATACTATACTGACACTCTACTCATACTATACTGACACTCTACTCATACTATACTGACACTCTACTCATACTATACTGACACCATACTCATACTATACTGACACTCTACTCATACTATACTGACACTCTACTCATACTATACTGACACTCTACTCATACTATACTGACACTCTATCCATACTATACTGACACCATACTCATACTATACTGACAATATACTCATACTATATTCATACTATACTAACACCATACTCATACTATACAGACACTCTACTCATACTATACTGACACTCTACTCATACTATACTGACACTCTACTCATACTATACTGACACTCTACTCATACTATACTGATACTATACTGACACTCTACTCATACTATACTGACACTCTACTCATACTATACTGACACTATACTCATACTATACTGACACTATACCCATACTATACTGACACTATACTCATACTATACTGACACTACTCATACTATACTGACACTATACTCATACTATACTCATACTATACTGACACTCTACTCATATTATACTGACACTCTACTCATACTATACTGACACTTTACTCATACTATACTGACACTCTACTCATACTATACTGAGACTCTACTCATACTATACTGACACTACTCATACTATACTGACACTACTCATACTATACTGAGACTCTACTCATACTATACTGAGACTTTACTCATACTATACTCATACTATACTGACACTCTACTCATACTATACTGAGACTTTACTCATACTATACTGAGACTCTACTCATACTATACTGAGACTCTACTCATACTATACTGACACTATACTCATACTATACTGGCACTTTACTCATACTATACTGACACTTTACTCATACTATACTCATACTTTACTGACACTCTACTCATACTATACTGAGACTCTACTCATACTATACTGACACTCTACTCATACTATACTGACACTCTACCCATACTATACTGACACTCTACTCATACTATACTAACACTCTACTCATACTATACTGACACCATACTCATACTATACTGACACTCTACTCATACTATACTGACACTCTACTCATACTATACTGACACTCTACTCATACTATACTGACACTCTATCCATACTATACTGACACCATACTCATACTATACTGACAATATACTCATACTATATTCATACTATACTAACACCATACTCATACTATACTGACACTCTACTCATACTATACTGACACTCTACTCATACTATACTGACACTCTACTCATACTATACTGACACTCTACTCATACTATACTGATACTATACTGACACTCTACTCATACTATACTGACACTCTACTCATACTATACTGACACTATACTCATACTATACTGACACTATACCCATACTATACTGACACTATACTCATACTATACTGACACTACTCATACTATACTGACACTATACTCATACTATACTGACACTATACTCATACTATACTGAGACTTTACTCATACTATACTCATACTATACTGACACTCTACTCATACTATACTGAGACTCTACTCATACTATACTGAGACTCTACTCATACTATACTGACACTATACTCATACTATACTGACACTTTACTCATACTATACTCATACATTACTGACACTCTACTCATACTATACTGAGACTCTACTCATACTATACTGACACTCTACTCATACTATACTGACACCATACTCATACTATACTGACACCATACTCATACTATTTTCATACTATACTAACACCATACTCATACTATACTGACACTCTACTCATACTATACTGACACTCTATTCATACTATACTGACACTCTACTCATACTATACTGACACTCTACTCATACTATACTGACACTCTACTCATACTATACTCATACTATACTGACACTCTACTCATACTATACTCATACTATACTGATACTCTACTGACACTCTACTCATACTATACTGACACTCTACTCATACTATACTGACACTCTACTCATACTATACTGACACTCTACTCATACTATACTGACACTATACTCATACTATACTGACACTATACCCATACTATACTGACACTATACCCATACTATACTCATACTATACTGACACTCTACTCATATTATACTGACACTCTACTCATACTATACTCATACTATACTGATACTCTACTGACACTCTACTCATACTATACAGACACTCTACTCATACTATACTGACACTCTACTCATACTATACTGACACTCTACACATACTATACTGACACTATACCCATACTATACTGACACTATACCCATACTATACTCATACTATACTGACACTCTACTCATACTATACTGACACTATACTCATACTATACTCATACTATACTGACACTCTACTCATACTATACTGACACTCTACTCATACTATACTGACACTCTACTTATACTATACTGACACTCTACTCATACTATACTGACACTCTACTCATACTATACTGACACTCTACTCATACTATACTGAGACTCTACTCATACTATACTGACACTACTCATACTATACTGACACTTTACTCATACTATACTGACACTCTACTCATACTATACTGACACTCTACTCATACTATACTGAGACTCTACTCATACTATACTGACACTACTCATACTATACTGACACTTTACTCATACTATACTCATACTATACTGACACTCTACTCATACTATACTGAGACTTTACTCATACTATACTGAGACTCTACTCATACTATACTGACACTCTACTCATACTATACTGACACTATACCCATACTATACTGACACTATACTGACACTATACCCATACTATACTGACACTATACTGACACTATACCCATACTATACTGACACCATACTGACACTCTACTCATACTATACTGACACTATACTGACACTCTACTCATACTATACTGACACTATACTGACACTCTACTCATACTATACTGACACTATACTGACACTCTACTCATACTATACTGACACTATACTGACACCCTACTCATACTATACTGACACTATACTGACACTCTACTCATACTATACTGACACCATACTCATACTATACTGACACTATACTGACACTATACTGACACCATACTCATACTATACTGACACTATACTGACACTATACTGACACTTTACTCATACTATACTGACACTCTACTCATACTATACTGACACTCTACTGACACTAAACTCATAAGTTATAACTATACTCATACTACACTTATACTATACTAACACTATACTCATAGCTATGTGGGCAGTCAAGCTGGAACAGGAAGGGGTCATCCCCAAACTGTTCCCAACTTCCCACAAAGTTGGGAGCATGAAATTGTCCAAAATGTCTTGGTGTGCTGACGCCTTAAGAGTTCCCTTCACTGGAACTAAGGGGCCAAACCCAACCCCTGAAAAACAACCCCCCACCATAATCCCCCTCCCCCCACACCATAACCCCCCCTCCCCCACACCATAATCCCCCCTCCCCCCACACCATAATCCCCCCTCCCCCCACACCATAATAGGAGAATTTGTGCTAGGAGGGGAGACTGAGGGGGTTTGTGCTAGAAGAGGTGATATGGTAGAGGGGGGAGGGGAATTGTGCTAGGAGGGGACATTTTTGTGGGGTTCTGCTAGTAGGGATGAATGTGATATATAGGAGGGTTGTGTGGGAGTGGGGGGGTTCTCAAAGAGGAAACTTGGGGGATTTCAAGGGTAGAGGATTTGTGCTGGGGGGGGGGGGGAGATTTATTTGGGGAGGGGGAATTCATGCTTAGAGGGAAAGCATGCAGATTAGTGCAATTTGTTTTTTGTGGGGGTTTCCTGACACTTAATGCTCAGTAGGGATGAGCCGAATACCCCCCAGTACAAATACCCCCAAAATCATCCCCAGTACAATTACCCCCCAAATCATCCCCCAGTACAAATACCCCCCAAATCACCCCCAGTACAAATAACCCCCAAATCACCCCCCAGTACAAATACCCCCCAAATCACCCCCAGTACAAATACCCCCCCAAATCACCCCCCAGTACAAATAACCCCCAAATCACCCCCCAGTACAAATACCCCCCAAATCACCCCCAGTACAAATACCCCCCCAAATCACCCCCCAGTACAAATACCCCCAAAATCATCCCCAGTACAAATACCCCCCAAATCACCCCCCAGTACAAATACCCCCAAAATCATCCCCAGTACAAATACCCCCCAAATCATCCCCCAGTACAAATACCCCCCAAATCATCCCCCAGTACAAATACCCCCCAAATCACCCCCAGTACAAATAACCCCCAAATCACCCCCCAGTACAAATACCCCCCAAATCACCCCCAGTACAAATACCCCCCAAATCACCCCCCAGTACAAATACTCCCCAAATCAGCCCCCTGTACAAATACCCCCCAAATCACCCCCAGTACAAATACCCCCCAAATCACCCCCAGTACAAATACCCCCCAAATCACCCCCAGTACAAATACCCCCCAAATCACCCCCCAGTACAAATACCCCCCAAATCACCCCCAGTACAAATACCCCCCAAATCACCCCCAGTACAAATACCCCCCAAATCACCCCCCAGTACAAATACCCCCCAAATCACCCCCAGTACAAATACCCCCCAAATCACCCCCAGTACAAATACCCCCCAAATCACCCCCAGTACAAATACCCCCCAAATCACCCCCCAGTACAAATACCCCCCAAATCACCCCCAGTACAAATACCCCCCAAATCACCCCAGTACAAATACCCCCCAAATCAGCCCCCAGTACAAATACCCCCAAATCACCCCCCAGTACAAATACCCCCCAAATCACCCCCAGTACAAATACCCCCCAAATCACCCCCCAGTACAAATACCCCCCAAATCACCCCCAGTACAAATACCCCCCAAATCACCCCCAGTACAAATACCCCCCAAATCAGCCCCCAGTACAAATACCCCCAAATCACCCCCCAGTACAAATACCCCCCAAATCACCCCCAGTACAAATACCCCCCAAATCACCCCCAGTACAAATACCCCCCAAATCACCCCCCAGTACAAATACTCCCCAAATCAGCCCCCTGTACAAATACCCCCCAAATCACCCCCAGTACAAATACCCCCCAAATCACCCCCAGTACAAATACCCCCCAAATCACCCCCCAGTACAAATACCCCCCAAATCAGCCCCCAGTACAAATACCCCCAAATCACCCCCCAGTACAAATACCCCCCAAATCACCCCCAGTACAAATACCCCCCAAATCACCCCCCAGTACAAATACCCCCCAAATCACCCCCAGTACAAATACCCCCCAAATCACCCCCAGTACAAATACCCCCCAAATCACCCCCCAGTACAAATACTCCCCAAATCAGCCCCCTGTACAAATACCCCCCAAATCACCCCCAGTACAAATACCCCCCAAATCACCCCCAGTACAAATACCCCCAAATCACCTCCCAGTACAAATACCCCCCAAATCACCCCCAGTACAAATACCCCCCAAATCACCCCCAGTACAAATACCCCCAAATCACCCCCCAGTACAAATACCCCCCAAATCACCCCCCAGTACAAATACTCCCCAAATCACCCCAGTACAAATACACCCCAAATCATCCCCCAGTACAAATATCCCCCAAATCACCCCCCAGTACAAATACCCCCCAAATCACCCCCAGTACAAATACCCCCCAAATCATCCCCCAGTACAAATACCCCCAAAATCATCCCCAGTACAAATACCCCCCAAATCATCCCCCAGTACAAATACCCCCCAAATCACCCCCAGTACAAATACCCCCCAAATCACTATCCAGTATAAATACCCCCTAATCACCCCCAGTACAAATACCACACAACCCCCCCCCCTCCAGTACAAATCTGTATCTCCACTGGAAAAGGGGCTATTACATGGATGAATTAATGGTGCTGGGGGATATCAAGGGTGTATGGGGGACAACAATGCTGAGGGGGGATCTGGGGTGTATAGGGGGTGGCAATGCTTGGGGTAGCTTGGGTGGCTATAGTTCTAGAGGTATCAGGGATGTAGAGGGGCCACAGTGTAGGGGGTATCAGGGATGTAGAGGGGCCACAGTGTAGGGGGTATCAGGGATGTAGAGGGGCCACAGTGTAGGGGGTATCAGGGATGTAGAGGGGCCACAGTGTAGGGGTATCAGGGATGTAGTGGGGTCACAATACAAGGGGTATCAGGGATATAGTGGGGTCACAATACAAGGGGTATCAGGGATATAGTGGGGTCACAATACAAGGGGTATCAGGGATATAGTGGGGTCACAATACAAGGGGTATCAGGGATATAGTGGGGTCACAATACAAGGGGTATCAGGGATATAGTGGGGTCACAATACAAGGGGTATCAGGGATATAGTGGGGTCACAATACAAGGGGTATCAGGGATATAGTGGGGTCACAATACAAGGGGTATCAGGGATATAGTGGGGTCACAATACAAGGGGTATCAGGGATATAGTGGGGTCACAATACAAGGGGTATCTTTGCTTTGGGTGGAGTTAGGAGTGCTGGATATATATAAGATGTAGAGGGGGTACAATGTTGGGGGTATCTGAGGCCCTGTCAGGCTGGATGGTGCCTCGTGATTTTTATTGGTGGCTGTGTCTATATTGTTACAACTGTCCTGAGCATCAACCCAGCAGATCTATTATATGCACAGGACAGATTTGTTATTTTATGTAGTATTTTGTTTCTTTTCTGTACAGAATGATTGTTCATGTAGTTCATGTGGAGCTCCGCCCAGAAGGGGAAGCTCTGCTTGTCTGCCTCCCACCTACTTGATGTCTGTTTACCTGCACTGTCTCCATTGTAGGGGCCCCGGAGCATTACTTTGCCCAGGGGCCCACGATGCTACTAAGACGGCCCCGGCTGTCGGGTGCTGCCGCCTCCATTGCCAGTAAGGGAACTCGGCAGTGTAGCCTTACGGCTTCACAACGGGAATCCTACTGCGCATGCACGAGGCTCCGCTCCTGTCTTCTAATGGCCCAGCGGCCGGGGAAGAAGGAGGGAGAAGGAGGGAGCCCGGGCAGTGACATCATTACCCGCGGCCGAGGCTCCTGGAAGTGGGAACAGGATACCTGTGAAAGACAGTTATCTGCTCCCCCCCCCCCCCCCCGCCAAAAGGTGCCAAATGTGGCACCGGAGGGGGGGAGGAGTACAATGAGCAGACGTTCCACTTTTGGGTAGAACTCCGCTTTAACAATTAATGGCACCGCAAGTGTCACCGGCTATCGCAGCGCATTACCGGAACGGCCAGTGAAATGCCCATTTTTGTATGTATGAGGCGTGCCCCTGTGAATGGGCCCTCAAAGCGCCAAATTAAGTACCGCGACCGCGGTGAGGAACCGCCGGCGGTGGTAAACGTCTTATTCCCGGGGTGTCTGTAATGCGGAGGTTCCCGTTGCCATGGTGTTTGGAACGGTCAGTGAGCTCCTTGCCGCTGTCTTCCATGCGTTACTTCTACTTTACCAAATAATAATTGTGCCACCTTCCCTGGCCCCGCCCCGGGTGCCCATCCCCTGGCCCCGCCCACACCCATAGATTAGGGTACTTCTCGGGGGAGGGGTGGTAGAGGTGCACCGTGTCGTAGACGGTATGAAGGACTTTTCCTCTGTCTGCAGAGATCCCGGGACCTCGGATGGTGATGAACCCGTGACCGGCGTTGGCAGCAGATGCATTTCTTAAATGAAGAAGCCGCCGCTGAATGTTTTACTTTTCTG